>VWPV01007565.1:0-21147 GCA_013389885.1 Geococcyx californianus | reverse complement strand
AAAAAAATAATAATAAAGAAAAAGAGGTTTTTGTTTTTTCTTGGTTTTGTTTGATAATTTTCTTTTGTTTCTTTTTTTTCTTATAGAAGGAAGTGGTAGGTTTCAAGTGTTACATAAGCAAGAAATAAATGACCAAATATTGTTTTGGTTTTCCATGCTTCAGTATGAAGACCTGATATTTTTTTTTCTTTAATAAAATAAATATTTCTATGATCAGAGGAGCTAATATTTGAAATAGCTTTCTGTATAATAATAAAAAATAAAAATAAGCCGTTTTACTGATTGCTGATTCTTTCCACAAACAGATTCTATTCAGTCCAATGGATTGTCCTACAGGCGGGAATCACAAGGCTCCATGTCATCAACTGCTAGTCTTGACTTGGTAATGGCTGGCTCCTAATAATGGAGAAGTACTGAAAACAGTGAATTACTAATTTTCTAAGTAGTGTGAAGCAATTTGTTTTAAGAAATATTTTGAGAGTAGGTGATACAGTTAGAGGGCAAGATGTAGTATTAAGCAATTTTAGAATACTAGAAATATAATCGAGGCTGTCTTCATATGTTGCTTATTTTGTCCTTGTAACAAAAAGGTATCCTTTGTATCTTGCCTGTTTTAACTTCGGCCACCAGTAAACTTCCAGAATAAAGTTTTGCCTTTCAAAATGAGATGCTGTAGCTTTTTCCACCTACCAGAGCTTGGAGAGTCTGTTCTGAGCCACCACACCTTAAAGCTTTCCCTCTGCTTGAGGTGTATACAAGTTGCGTTAGGCTGATATCCGTGTTACCAGTGTCTGTCCTGCTTATTTCCCCTCTGTTTCTTTTTAAGTTATGAGTATTTCTTCTCATCGTTATGACTTAATTCTGCTCCTAAAATCTGAGAAAAGAGGGATGGGAAATTTTATTGCAAACACTGTGATCTTGTTGTAGTATGTTAGAAAATAATTACTGAAGATGACTTTTAACCATCAAATTCTGCCTTTACAATGTAAAAAAAATGAAATGCAAAAGTAAACCAGTATTAATAATAGAATATTAATGTAATACTTTAGATTTATTTTAAGGTCATTGATATAGAGGAAGAAGATATAAAAAAACAATTTTAAAAAGCTTTTTGTGGTCTTGATATCTCTCTTGTAGACTGGATTTCGGAAACTATGTAATTTTGCCTATGCTACAAATACTTACCAGGGAAGCAACCATGGCAGTCATGTTTATTTCTGTTGCATAGAAGTGATATCTTAATAATAAATAATAAATAATAAAATATGCAGAGCCTCCCTAAAGCAAGAGCTTCTCTTCTCTCCCACTTTAACTGATTAAGTCAAAATTTACTGTGATTTGGATGAGAAGCAGCAAGTTACAGCAGAGAAAAAGCACAATGAATACCCTAAAAGACTGTTGAAACCAGTACTTTAGTACTGTCCTTTTAACTTATAATTGATCTTTTTGTTAAATTTTCGAAGATATTTTTGTATGTCATAGCAGCATTACTGATCTACTGTTACTCTAGAATAAAGGTTGACGCTGTGCCCTTTAGCTTGAACCCACAACATTGGATTTCTAAGTGTAGCCTTCATATTATGTTAAAAGAAGAAAAAATTTTATTTGAGGAACCGATGTTTAAAGATGTTTCTCATCACTTAAATGTTGTTTTCTAATGTGCCAGTGGTAATTTTTACATCATCAGGTCATTATTTGATATAGACACTTAACTATTTGAAGGCTAAATGAGATTTTATTTACTACTTCCACTTTTTGTTTAGGAGTTCTTCGCTGTAGTTTGAGAGCCTTGTAACCTATTTTACACACTTGCTTTCTGAAACTTCATCGCTTCTTGAAATACACTGAAACTTGTGCAGTGCTTGTTATATTTATCTAAACTTTTTTTCCAGAATTTAAATTGATCTGATATTTGTGATATTTGGAAGGATTTCTACACTGCAAACATTATAGAAATTCTATTTTGTAGCTTGGTTTGAATTATACAGACTCTAAGATGCGTATTCTTAATTTTCCCATTGGACGTTGATTTCTCATTCTTTCTTTCTTTCTCTTGTCAAGTCTGAAGCCTCAAGATTGCCTGCATTTGTACCAGAGAAAGATAAATCCCCCAAATACTGCTGTATAAACCTTCCGGATGGATCATCCAGCAAAATGGCTGTTAAATCTGGATTCTCCATCAAAGAGGTGCTATCTGGGCTCTGCGAGAAACATGGCATTAACATAGCTGCAGTGGACCTTTTTTTAGTTGGAGGTGACAAGGTATTGCATATTCCTGTGCTTTTTCTAATTGTTAGAAGTTAATTGAAGGAGAATTTTGGTGAAACTAGAACTGGAGAATACTGTGGTCGTGGCATTTACATTACAGAAACAGAAGAGAGGTTATGACAAGGATTTCCCTATAATAAGAAGTATCTAGTCCATATAGTTTGTTCAGGGAATGGTTAGCTTGTACTTAATTGGAAGTATCCACAAAGAAAACAAAGCAAAGAAACATAATGACATTCAGTTGTTCAAAGGTGAAGTGAGATGAATTCATGCTGAAATTAAAGTACTTGTTTTAATATTGAGGAAGATTTCTGAGACAACAGTCTATGTTGGTGGAGGGTGATGGCTGTTATTCCTACAGAATTAATTCCAATTCAAAGAGAAGTTGCAGATGTGAAATGTTTATTGTCTTAAATTTTTGCTTACAATCTATCTAGATGGTTACAATGACAAAAAAACAACGAATGTGCATAGTTATGTGCCTGTTCTTTTAAATCTTTTAGTGACTTTTAACTTGCCATATTTTCTTATGCATCGTTCCCCATTATAATTTATTTAAGTTGAAAGACCTGGGCTTGTTTTAAAACAGTGAGTTTCTGAATACCTGCTGACTCCAGTGGAAGTTGAAGTTTGGTTATTGCCTCACAGCTAGCCAAAATAAAATACATTTTAATCATGTTTATATCTACTAGAATGCACACAACCTATATTAATAACTTTTTGAGTTATCGGAAGTTTTTTTTAACCTTTTTTACTTATTTTAAAATTAATTTGCTCTCTCTTCTTTTGTTCCTGACATGTGCTCTGTAGCCACTTGTACTGCACCAAGATAGTAGTATCCTGGAGTCTCGGGACCTACGTTTAGAAAAACGCACTTTATTTCGGTAAGAGTCAAAAGTCCCCTGGCGTTTTCCACCACGTTTTCCAATTTGCTTTTTGTGAGTGCACTGAAGTATATTGTCAGTTACCTTTGCGGCAAAACAATAGTTTATGCAGAAAAAGCATTTGTCTGAATGCAGTAAAAAATTCAGTTAGCCATGTAGTACAATATCTTGGATTGTAATCAGAAATTCAACATTAGAGGGTCTAAGGTTCCTGTTTGTTGTACAGGCACATGAGAAGAAATAGGCTCTAGGATCAAGCAGAGCCTTGCGTGAAGAAGGAGGGTGACCTAACTTCCGTAACTGAAAATGATTGACTTCCACATCTTGCAGTTAACTCACAGTTTGAGTTTGTAAAAGTAGAAGTCCATTTTTACATTAGATTGCAATAACAGGCAAGAGATATCCATTTAGGATGGGGTTACTCTGAGTTACGCAAGTGCCTCAGCTGGATACCCTGCCTGTGTTTGGACACTGATATCTCTTAGAGACAGCTGCTAAGTGCTTCCTGCACAGGTAATGGTGAGATTGGGGTACACCTAAACAGGAATTCCACCGAGGGCAGAATTTTTTTTCAGGAAAAAGTCATGAAGTAGAATATTGTTATGTTATTGAGCTCTGCTTTTGAAGTGAATGAAATCTATTTTGTCAGACATTCTTAATTGTGGTTTACATTACTTTTCTTTAGGAAGTAGGGTTAATTTCTGCTTCAGGGTACTTCAAATTAATAAATATGTTATAGCACATTCCATTTTAAAATTGAGATTGAGCAGTCTTTTACTAGGTGTGAGTTTATTTGGTTTCCAAGTTAAAAAGGAACTTTATGTAGGCAGTACCATATGTTACTTGTTTGTTAATTAAAAGTTCTGCATTGTTTCCTTCTGTGAGTAGACACCATGTAAGCAAAATACTCAAATATTTGGAATATTTTCCGGTATAAGACAAGTACTATGTGGAGATACTTGATTACCTGAATGTCTACCACTTCTGTATCAATTACCGGTTAATGCTTAAAATGGATAATTACTCTTTAGTAGCTCTGTATTCAAAGAAAATATGAAAGGCAAAATTTCAGTTATTCAGATTTCTCATGGCAGGGCAAAGTCAGTAAGACTGAACATCTTGTATTTAAGTAATTTGTGTCAGAGAAAAGGTGAGGTTTACATTTAATCATGGCTAACAAAATCACTAGTAATTTTCCTTTCTTCTGCTGATGTACATTTCTTATGAAAGTTTTGGTAGTAATAAACCTGCCCTCGTTTTCATACTGTAGTGCTATTGTAGTCAAATGTGGCTGCTGTTGAGGAATCAGGACACAGATGAAGAACATTAAAAAAAACCCAAACTAAGCACAGTTCTGTGCGGGGAAATAGAAGTGAATGGAATAATTGTTTGGGCTTTAAAACATTTTTCTTGCTTAATTGCTTTTTCATTATTTTGATGAAATGATATAAAATTGCATAATAGACCCCAAACAGGGCTGTCTTTATCCTTTAAATTCCAACTGAATTGCTCTTACAACTTTTGCACATAAGTTTCTCTTCAACCAATTTTTTGTGATAAGGTGGCATCTAGCCCCAAGTTAGTAGCACCTGGAATTCCACTGTGTTTGTTGCTGTGCTTAAAAATAAAAATTTCTGTCCAAGCCCATCTCAAGTAATTGAATAGGACATTGTGCATCTCTCTTGTGGAACTGGGGATATGTTTTTCTTGCATCCACGGCCGTAGTACAGGCCTGGAGTCACTTTGGAAGCACTCCTAGAGCAGAAGGGTCAGAGCAATCTCACTGTAAAGATGGAAGTGCTATTGGATCTATCTAATTGTGCAATTAGGTTGGCTCAGCTCTTCACTCAGGTCTGGTGAGTGAAACAGTGGGAGCCTTATTTGTATTAAAAGCACTTAGCACCTTCAAGCTAGGATAGATTTGTTCTAGTGAAGTTTCAGGGTTACTAGCTGTAACCTAGAATAACTTTGCTGCAGATGGGATTTTATGTTTTGTACATTTTATTAATTGGAATATTTCATACTTGGTGTTACAATTGATATGTTTCAGGCTGGATCTTGTTCCAATCAATCGATCGGTTGGATTGAAGGCTAAACCCACCAAACCAGTAACGGAGGTCTTAAGGCCTGTGGTTGCAAAGTATGGTTTAAATCTTAATGAACTTGTGGCAAGACTAGTAAGTATCTCTTGATGTAATTAAGCTGCAAAATTTTTTGTCTGGAGGAGATCATATGATTGTTCCTGAAATGATTCTTATCCTTGTAATTAGGCATTAAAATCTATATTTTTAACTGCATATTGGGATGAAAATGCATGGTAGTCATAACCATTATGCTTAGTAGTAACTACCTCAAAGCTTTAGTCTGCATCAGTTTTATAATTGCCTTCAGAATAAATCTAGCATTCTAAATAATCAATACTGAAGGTAGCTTCTTCCAGAGTTCAGCTTTTCCCATTATTAGCCAGGGGAAGCTGATTGAGATTAATTGTTCCACTGTGCTGGGAATCATGAAAGTTGCCTGAAATCCCCTAAAACAAAATTTCTGTGGAGGCAGAGTGATTCAGCTTCTGTTACTACTAAACACTTGACGAGCATTGTCTTGTCTCTATTGTGATGGAATGTCAACGAACGGAAAGTTACTTTTGTGGTATTTCTGGATGGACAGTGTTTGGGCTGAACTGGTTGATGTTTTTAAAATAACTGAAAAACTTGTTGGTGTACAGATAACTTCATTTAATAAAATTATAAAATTAACAAAGTACAACCAATTTAGAATATAAAATAAACTCAGACTTCCTCTGGAAAGCATGATTTGCTGAACATACAAACTAGTGGTCCCAGAGTACTTATGCATACTTGCAAAAGGAATAGTTTTTTTCTTTGTATCTTCTTTTCCCCAAATACCATTCTCCTCACATAAATGGGTTACACTCGTGTGTTTTGTTTGTGTAAAAATACCTTGATTACATTTTTAGAATGGTAGAAAAAAGGTATATTGAGGCTACAATGAAACATGAAAGTGCTTTGCTCATTCTCATTCAAAAAAACAATCAGACTGCATAAATGTGTTCTGAAAACAGCTTTTTCTCTATTATATACAAACTGTGATCTGACTTTAGAATGGTGAGCAGGAACCACTTGATCTTGGTGTCCCTATATCTAATCTGGATGGTCAGCGGGTTGTTCTAGATGAAAAAGAGCCAACAAAAGGTAGAGGTAAGTTGGCATAAAAGCTTTTGTTTAGGATGTCTAGTCAGTTTTATAAACCCCCACTTTGGTTAGTTTCTTCTGTCAATGCAAAGGTGGGGTGAATATGATTAGGTTTGGATATGTCACATATAGCATATATCCTTTTTAACTGAAAAGAAGTGCAGTTTCTAAAGTTTGAAGATTAAATTCATCTGTTGATAGCAAATACTTTACTGTTGCTGTAAGAAATTCTTCCCTAGTAATACTAGAATATTTTACTTGCACTCAGCCATAGATCCACCCATGTTGAGGGACATAGTGCCCAGTAATAATAATGAGAATAAAATGCCACATAACTTCTGTGAATTTGGCAATTAATTCAAAAGAAACATTCTGTATGAGTAAAACAAATGCAGTTTATGCAGCAGCTATATATATTGCTGTGATAATCGCTTTCTTTAACGTGAGAAAGTAGCAGAACCTAAATCTCCGGTTTTCAGTGATGATTTCTGGAGATAATACTAAAAAGGATATAACTTCCCTAGACAAAATAATTTGAAAAATAGAAGTTGATTAACTGTCAGCTGCCCAATCTTTTGACACAATTAACATACCAGATTAACGTAAGCAACCTTAAAAGTAAAGGTTCAATTTCATTAGGAAACCTTTTTATAGATGTAGAACACATTTAGTTTTAAAAATGAAATTAAATGCAGTTAAATTAAATGGGCTTAGAGTAGAGGTGCTCTTTGAGGAAGGGCTGGGAGAATAAAGGAGGACTTAAATGAAACTTCAGCATCTTTAAACTTGGAAAGTATTGCCAGTATTAGGATAATTTGATTGAGAGGGAATTTTGACTGAAATTATCAAGGCTATCAACTGTACTTACTCTTTATTTTGTGGGTATAGCTTTGAGAAATTTTAAGCAAAAAATCTGTTTCGTGCATCCTTGTTGCTTAAATATGACTTCTTTGGGAATTTATAAATTTGTGGTTATAGAAGGTATATTTTTTTTCAGTGTTTACAGATAAACAAAAAGGTGCATCAGTAAAACAGAGTGCAACTGTAACTACTTCAAGAAATCAAGTATCTACTGTAAGTCTTCTGCAATGATTTTTGCTCTTTAGATCATCTTATGTTTCCTCCTGGAATTCTATAGTAAAAACTTCATTCATCCATGACTTTGAATCAGCCAAATTATGTAACTAGATTGAGTATAGCTGTAATTCATCTGATATTTTTCCACTGTCACCAGCATTTGTTTGTGAGAACTTTGTCTTTATGATAAATCATAATGATAAATCAGCTCTTTCACTGTGTCGTATTTGTTGTTTTGTGTGTCTCATTGTCTTATGTGTATTTGAAAACGATTGAATTACTCTGAAATTCTGTAACGTGAATTCTTCAGAGTAAACCATTTTATATTTATCTATAAATTTCTGGGAAGTACTATGGCAAATGTTCTTTGCAATTATCAAGATAAAACTAAAACATTCGTTGTGGTGGTGTTAGAGAAATGTGTTTTCAAAATAACTTTTTTATTCACTTACACCATATTATTTACACAATGATAATAGCCTAAATGTAAGTAGTACCTTAACTTTCCTTCTAATGCAGGGAGAGGGAAGAACTCTAGGAAAGTCTAATTCTATCAAAATGAAAGGCGAAAATGGAAAAAATGCTAGGGAAGTCCGTCTGTCAAAGAGAGAAGACTCTATTGCAAAGATTGGGAAAAAAAAAAATCAGAAAATAAATTTGGATGAAGCAGAGGGTATGTGAACTTTATGTATTAACATAAGTAGTCTTAGAAAAATGGGGATTTTGTATCTGTGTAGGAAAAGGTATCGTGTGTTTGATACTGCATTGTGAAAATCATAGTCATGGTCCTCATATTTTCGTTTGATACTGTGTTTGAATTGTAAAGTTTTTGAAGTTGAAGGTAAAGTTTTAATAATATACCTAAAGATAAACACAGGTGTGAAAGGTACCTAATTCCAGGTAAAATAAAAGGAATTAGTTACTCAGCTGCAGTTGAATATCCTATCTGACACCCTTTGCAAGCTGTGTAGAAGCTTGCCTTTCTGTTCACCTTTACATAAGAGTCTTCAGCCATCTGAAAGGTGTTCTGCACGATGGTGTAGACCCTGACTTATTCAGGTAAGAAGTTTTGAAAATGTGATGTTAAAGTCTGTAACAGTCAGGGCAGTACAATGTGATGACTGTGGAGGAGCTGTGATGGGCGGAGTAAAAGCTTAGATTACATTTGCTGACTGCTCTGAAAAGATGGTTTAGAAGTAGAAATAGATTATTGGTGATTTTATATATTCTAAGTTCTTTTTTATCTTCAATTACATTTTAGCAGTTTGGGTGATGCAGACTAATAAGAGGATTTGCTTTTTTACAGAAAGGCGTCCATGGGGGGGGAGAGGGATAAAAATGATGGAGCAGCAGAAATCTTGACATACCACACTCTCTGCCCTAGGGCATTAACTGAAACAACTACCTGTGTTCTCAGCCCTAGGATGTTCCTCCCTATTTTCCCAAATAGAAAAGAATCAGAGAACATATTTTAGCTACAGATTAGAATTGACTGCTGATGTTATCTAATATGCATATACAGCATCAAATTATGCACATTTATATGGCAAAGGAATGTTCATCTACGAATAACTGTCCACTGACCAGAACTGAAAAAAATGCTATGGCTAAAACCTTCGTTGCAAAATACTTGTTTGTTAATATAAGTCTTATTACAAAGTATTAGTGCATTTTAAATTATTTTCTGTTGCTTATTATTTTATTAACTTGTTTTCCGTATTTTAATATTTTCATTTTTCTTCCTAGGGCTGAGTAAAACATTAACATAATTTGAAAACTTCAGAATTCGAGGCTTTCACATTTTATTTTGAATTTTCTGAGATTTGTCCAAGTTCGGAAAATACATACCAAATGCTGTAGACTGTTTTTTAATGAAAAAAAGAAAAACAAACTCCCAACCGTTCTATGAAGTTTGAAATTTCAGAAAGGAACATTTTTGTATAACATATATTAGAAATGTTGCATGTTTTAATATGCATACTGCCATTTTGTAAAACTTTGGCAATAAGAAGCATTTTGAAGCTTCCATCTTGGCTACATTCAGATTTTATGGCATTTGTCAAAGCATGTTAAGAAGTCATTTTTACAGATACATTGCAAAGGCTGCCAAATATGAATAGAGGACTAGGAATAATGTCATACAAGTGCAAGTGTATGACTTTATATTTTGCTAAGTTAAAGCCGATACTAGCATTCTGTGCTTGGTTTTGTAATGGCTTTTGCTTCAGTGTTTATAAGCTGGGTTGAAACTTTTGATTTTAATTCGTCTGTTGGAGATGGCCTTTTTAAAGCATCTTTGATATTCTGTGATTTCAATACTCTCTTCTTGAAAAATTAGGTCATGCAGAGACCCTATATATTAAGACTTAGGTATTTTTATATTTATATGTTTTGTACCAAAGAGTTTGTCTATTGTTACGATGCTTCTTTTTGAGGCGTGGTATAATCCTTGGCTTATGATTGATAAGTTTCTTGTTGCCAAGTTTTGAGACTTTCTAGAACAGTGGTGATTTACTATGAGTATTATTTATATATAGAAACATATTAAGCCATTGGACATCATTAAGGACGTGATCAGAAAGTCACTTCTAATTGTGTTAAAAACTCTATAAAGAAGCTGCCCCATTGTTTGGCTCCTTTGATGATTATTGACCATCTGTGTGCTACTGATTCATTGCACTGCAAAGTAAAATGGGGTTACTTTAATCATTGTCTGATCATGCCCTGTGATGATAACATCCTGGATTAAAACTACACCATGAATTGAATTTAAACTGTGATAAAGTATTATTAAACTGAGAGAAAGTCAATATAACAAGGAAGTTCGCGACATTTTGAATCTATGAACTTTCAAATGGCATGGCTATTTTTGAGTTAAGATGGGTAAAACCCATCCAGAATATAAAAACGTGCACCCATTGTCAGTAAGACCAGAGCCTTGTTTTGTATAAAGAATTAAAAAAAATCCTCTATGTGTGTATAGATTTATTAACTGCATAAACCAGAAGATGTGTTCAAGGCTCGGTGAATTGCAGCTGTTCTAAACTGCAAAACTCTTACAATAGCAGTCCTGATGGTCTTAATTATAGTGATGCTAGCGAACATTGCTGCAATTGAAAAAGTTCCTAATTAACATGGGATCTTATTTCAAGGCAGCATTGAAAGAATTGAAGATCTTCATGGAAAATAAATGTGCTGAAAATTTACATTTTAATGACATTGCACTTTCTGACAAAAACTTGTCAATTTTGGGTTTTTCCCCAATAGAATTTTTTGAACTCATATCCAAAGCACAAAGTAACAGAGCAGATGACCAACGTGGACTGCTAAGGAAAGAAGACCTTATTCTTCCTGACTTTCTTCGTTTACCGCCCACTGGACCAGAACCATGCTCATCTACCCCCGCGGGCCCAAAAGGCCTCAACAAGCGAGCTTCAAAAAATGATGGCAGGGACGGATGTACATCACCAGGTGGAAAACAGGAGTCTGTACAAAACTTTAATGAAAATTCAGTTAAGAAAATGGGTTACTCAGAAAATAAACATAAATCTGCTTTGACAGCACTCCACAGTCAGAAGACTTTCATTGTTCCTTTTAATACTCCGTTGTCTCCAATCCCGCATGCGCAGGAAAACAGTGCGACAATATGGAAAAGGCAGTCGAGAGAGTTGCAAGCTGAAGGCATACAGATGGTAGATGATGAGAATGTGGCAGACTTGACTCTTGTGGCTGAAGGAGATATTAGTAGCCCAAACAGCACTTTGCTACCACCACCACCACCAACACCACCATCAGACGACAGTAAACTCACAGAAGCCAACTATCCACCCCCAACTCCTTTTGCAGGTAATCAGGACAAATCTGGATTTCAGAGATCCAATTCAGGTATTTCTAGATTTTAATAGTCTTTCCTTTCATGTAAAACTATTTTTCCTTATCAGTATTTGGCACCCATTAAAACAAGAAAAGAAAATTCTCTCTGCACCTTAATTTTTTTACAAAAAGAAAAAGACTTTCCTTGCCTTAGTCTGTGCAAACTGTAATATTTCTTGCTGCCTTTAACAATGTACTTCTTTTTGGATTTGGCATGTGGCCAAAAATGGACACATGCAGACAAACCTTTAAAATACATCCATATGGTATAATTATCTCGTGCTTTACCCTAGGAGTGCAAAACAGAATATCAGCATTTTGAGCTGCAAAATACTGTTGTGTTCCAGATTTTCTGATCCATTTGTCATAATGAGATACATGATCAGGGTCTGGAAGTTTAAGTACTTTAGCCAGAACCCTAATTATGTGTTGAAAATTGCAGTACTGTTTATGATTGAATTTGAAACGGATAAACCTTAATTTTAAAAGTATTTCTCTAATAAATTAGTTATTTGTGACTAAAAATAAAAATGTTACAGTTTTTAACCCATACTTTGCTACACAGAGGAATAGATTACATCTATCACATTTTCTCCCAGAGTATTTACATGTGAAATAACTCTTTCTATTAGACAATTTTAAAGAATATATGTAACTTTTTTTAGGACTTAAATTTCATGGTCTAGCAATATCACAGAGCAATATTAGCCCAAGACTGAAGTATGGAATTACTTTATAAACACAGACTCTAATAATAATTGCTATTACCAGAAACAAGACTTTGAAGACGATGGGTGTAGTGACATTGACATTTTACATTCGTTGTACAGTACATTTTAATGTAAAATATAAGAAGAGGTATCTATGTGCTACATTTATTTTTGATGTTTCACAAACATATGGTGCCATAATTTGTATGATCACATTTCTTTGTGATGTGGGAATATACATTTTAATTATTTATCTTTTTACACAGAGTATTTGATACTGTTCTTTATCTGTATGGTTGATGATTTGTAAATACTACTTTGGTTGTTGGATGCTTATCAATGACAATGCAAATTATTTCATCCTCTTGATATTTTAAAAACAAATTCCTTTATTAGTAGTATTTGAGAAATGTTCTATAAGCGCTACCACTTAATTTCTGAAACTGAGTATTGAGCGGACTTGTAACCAGTGCCTACAAATAACAAAACCACAAAATGTACTTCAGACATATTGATGTGTGTATGCATAGATTTGTGTTGGTGTCTTTCTGCTGGTATGACAAGTGTACAACATAGGTATCAATTTGCATATTTTTCAGTGAGAACTGTTAAAAAAACCATTTGCACTTAAAAAAAACTTCATGAATTTATGATATTTTAATGCATGCCATACATTTCTGTGTAACCACTGAACTGTAGCTTTCCCTTTTCCCACTTTCTACTTTTTACTTTGTAGAAATCTTTGTGTAGTTTTCACATGTATTTTGTATCTTTGTTCTCTCAGGAGTAATAAATTCTAGATCTAGTTACGCAAACTGGTTTTAAGCTCTGATTTTCTTCATTATATAAAAACAGTTCTTTCAGTTGTAGATTAAGAATTCCAATTGAAACTATATTCTAATAACAGATTAAAATGTGAACTAGCAATTGCCCTAAGACAAAGCTGACAAAGTTACAATCCAAATAGTGAAGGGCAAATGCTGTCTTGAGATGCTGATGGGTCACATGTGAAATCCATAGCATTGACATGTGCACCAGAAGGCAGATAAGACAGAAGATTTCTTTTAAATGAGTTGTAACAGAAACTCCTGAAAGGAGCATCTCTTCTGTCTTTGGGCTCTTGGGCTGAACTTTTATATTCATTACTTTCCTTCTTATTTTAAACTAAAACAATTCTCCCCTGGTCTTAAAAATGAGCTGATGATCTCAGTTCATTTGATGTGGAGTAACCAATGTGCCAACCTCTTTATTTGGTAGTCTTGGGTAAGAAGTGAAGGGTTAGGTGGGTGTGGGAGGCTGCACTACCCTTTTCCTTCTTAGAGATGGGTCCTGCATAACAGCACTGTGAAGCCTAATGAAAAATAAAATACTGCGGAGGCTTGTGGCGCTGTTACCTGGGTCGCATGGTGTTCTAGGGGCTGAAAATGTAGTTTTTCCAACAGTCACTGAGTTCCCATGTAGTCATGGGCCTCTATGAAAGAAAATTAAGAAGGTGAAATTCCTGTAGCAGTTCCTTTTTGAAAGTTATTTGAAGTTTTCCACAACAAATAACTAACATCCTACATATTGAATTATTTTAATTTTGTTTTTTTACGGATTTGCAAATACTCCATCTGGTCTGCTCTGCTTTCATAGGTGATTGTGTTATTTTTCTGTCAAAGTCACCTATGAGAGATTTTTAATTAATCAAAGTCATTTTGCAAAACTAAAATCTTAGTTTTTCTTAGCTTTGTGACAAACCAAATTCTTTTTTTTTTTGAGGAATAACACAAATCCAAAAAATGTGAAATGTCTTCCTTTTTCTACAACCTTTTTGCATACACTAACTGGTCTACACTCCTCTCACAGTACACTGCTATATTACGGGAACTGTTCTACAAAAGAATGGTGATTCTACGGAAAAAGCATGAGCTTTTTCTGTTCCAAACTTTTCTATTTTCATCGTTTCATGGAGTCTGCATGGAAAGACTATTCAGTGATGTACAGTAATTATAGTAAAGACCGCTGGATGCTATCTCCAGCCAATAATGGATATTTCAAAGGACTAAATCATTAATAATGGTTACTTTTTTAAGTGCTTTAATGGTTCTCCATTCATAATCTATTAATGGAAAAGTGTTTCTGATTCATTTATTGAATTAAAATCTTGGGATAAAGAGAAAATAATTACTATATAATTTAAAGTGATCTATAATCTTGGTTTCAATTTGGTATAAAGGCAGATGGCATTACGCTATGTGTTGGGCTTTTGTACTTCGGGTTTATATACGCTGGGAAAAGGGCTGGGGTTGTGTGCGGGGTCAGTTTCCTAACCACAGGCTGATGTAGCAAAGCCAGGCTGGTATCCATTCCTGTAACAGGTAACTAGGGTTTTTTTTCATGTGAAGATCTGGAAAGCAAATTATGAGTAATGAAACCCAACAAAATATGAGTAATGAAAACCGGCAAAATGAGGTTGGCACCGCTCAGAGCTTTTGAGAAAAATTTTTCAAACACAGATCTTCACTTTCTTAAATGACTGTAAAGTGTTTATACTGTAGTAATATTTAGCTATGAAGTACATAGTAGGAAATCAGTTTGCAACACAAGAATCATTACTGATTCTAGCTGCGTTACTCATCAAGAGAAAATGTCTTGATTTTTTAAGAAGCCTGCTAGTTGTGGCAATTTTCCCTCTTCAAAAATTAGGTATTTCTGGAATCTGAAGACCAATTCTGAAAAGCACTTATTTTGTGCCCCTGCATATAATGGTGGTGGTACCCATCTGCAGAAGAAATAACTTAATTATTGTGTGGTGTAATTGGCTTGAAGCGATGCATTCAGTTTTGAAAGCGTTAAATGGTGATTTAATCTTTTGGGGTTTGGCGGTTTTTTTCAATTGCATGATATAGTCTAGGTACTTTGAACCTTATCCAGTTTTTCCAAGGGTTGGGCATTTTCCCTACGCAATGAAAAATAGCTGTCACGGGGAGAGGCAATCTTTCAAACCTTTAGTCCTCTCAGGAGCTGTGACAATCAAGCCAGAGACCTTGCACTGGGTTATTTATTCAGCAATCTTGTTGATCATTGTGGTCGTTGCCTCTCCTGCAAAGCAGGTGGGCATTCAGTAGCAATTGGGTGTTTTCAGGTAGTACCTTTTAATCCTTAGACACGGCAACTCGCAGTAATTCAGACTGAAGGTGTGCAGACTGTAGATTTTATTCCATCAAGTTCTTCTTCCTGTTGTTAAAAAAAATTCCCCTGTTGTTGCATTTAGGATGAGAAATATTCTTAAAATGAAATGACAATGACAATCAATTGAATTATTGCCTACCAAGGAAAAAGGTATTTTTTTTGAGCAGATACACAGACTGGATCCAGCAATTCAGTCAGATAAAGAGTTTAGTTAAAACTCTCTTTTATAGGTAGGTAAAGTCATTGGTTGAGATAAGAGAGCCAGCTAGGGAAGAAAATAAAAGCATGGGGAACTCTCTGGAATTATACTTGAATAATAAAGCTATTGAAGATAAAGGGTGAATTTAGACTGTATAAACAGTCACTTAATTTGTGCTGAAGATTCTGCTTTGTTTCTGAAATAGATGGGTAATTGTATCCTCAAAATAAATTTGCTTCCTTTCCTATTGGAAAGAATTCTTTCAGAAATGGGATAGTTAATACCAGTGCTAGAATTTTTTTGCTTTGAAAGAAAAATTATGCAGAAAAAAAAAAAGCAGGACGGACTCACAGAGCCTGGGGCTGGCTATTGTTCCCAAAGACAAAAACAAATTCCCAACTGCTCTTTCTTATTATTCACAGCGCGGATGTAGTATGCTGCAACCGAGGAATACAGATCAGCCAATATCAGCAGTATTTCTGTGACTTTCACTTTTCTGGCTACTAAACTTTTCAGTTATAATGAATTCCAAGTGCAGTAAATTTTGTGATAGTTAAGGAGATTAAAAAAAAAAAGTGTACCTTCAAAAATTCATTATAAAGCTTTATTTTTGTAATAAATTCTATAGTATTTTGCATAATCCCTTAATTCACATGAGAACATATGTGAAATAAAAATTTAAGAAACGGGAGGATTATGAATAAAAGATGTAAAAATAATATAAATAATTGCTTTTAACAAAGGCTGTTGTGAAGTAGTTAATTACATCCTTCCTTGTTCTGTGTAAATTTATGGAAGATAATTGGATTCTGGATCAATAGAAAGAAACACTCGTGGGGATCCAGTAATGCCAAGGCCAGAATCTGTTAATCCTCTTTTACTCAGAGCATGATTAAATGGGAGAATTACATGTAGTACATGGCTGAGATCAATAACAAATAAAGGAGAAAGGAGGGTCATGTTAAGTAGAGACAACTGGGAAACAGGGAAAGCCTCGAGGGATCATTATTTGAAATATATGCTTATTTCAATCAAACAGCAAGATACACATTTTAGAGATAATTACAAGTGTTATCACTGACCAGAAAAAAATTNAGCCCCTCCCCAGCCTTCCTGTAGTCCCTTCAGGTACCGGAAAGTCACCGTAAGGTGTCCCCAGAGCCTTCTCTTTCCCAGGCTGAACACCCCCAGCTCTCTCAGCCTGTGCTCACAGCAGAGGGGCAAAGTTAAAAAATGTTAGAAAAATCACAACCGCTGTTTGAACTGAATGTGCACAGGCTAAAGCCAGATCTGTTCAAACATATGACTTACATTTAGATGATGAAATGAACTTAGTGCAACTATTAGCTGAAATGTAACTGGTAGCCTTGCTAAACCACGTTTTAGAATTTCTTAAGTGAAAAATAAAATAATGAATGGCAGATTAGATTAAAACTGATTCAAGTAATTCAATCCATTATTTCCCAGTGTATTATTCTCTGCAATAATTAAAGCTGCTGTTCCTGACCACTGACGGAAAAGCAAAATCTATGTTAAAAATAAATACTGGAAGATCAAAGTGAGTTCTGAATACTTTTGGACCGTTACAGAGATGTTTTGTCACATCTATTGCTTGGAAAATATTACAAAATACAAAGCTTAAGCAAGTTGCCCAGCGTTATTGAGGGCACGCCTGTCACTTTGGATCAAAATTCCGCATTTCCTATCTTATTCTCAAACCATTCCTGGCTGTTCAATGAGGTTGTGCCGAGTTCCTTTTAGCAGCTACTGCGGCCATGTGTACAAGGGGCCACTGTCCCCAGCAAACACAGTTTGTTTCCTTTTTTGATTAGATATGCCACTAGTGACCGGTAGTAGTCATGTCAGCTCCCTCTTCTACTGATATTCAGAATTTGTCTTTCTAAATAAATTTTGTGCTTTGTCCTTGTGAAGGCTTTTGAGGTGAGCGCAATGAAAGAACTTCTGTGCACCCTGTGTTTCTAAACTTAATGCAGGAAATGCATTCCAGAAATTCTCAGGACTGCAGTAAACGGGTTGGTTATGCAGAGTAGCGCTGCCTTGTAGAATAATCCATTTCCTAGCTTGGTGTCCTCAGTGTTACTGAGTCAGAATTCAAGATGCTGAGTATGTGCTGCTGTTGGTGTTTGATCATGCAGGTGAAATACAGCGTGTGAAGGTCCTTTGAAAGGATTTGACGTAAACTATAGGTATGAACCTTTTATTAAATCCTATTTCTTCTTGGTGTCATATCAGTTAAGACGTAAAAGAAAGGAAACTTTTGAAGGGAATTTTAACTGCAGAATTCTAAATCTTAAATGTAAAGTATCCTTTTTCCCTTTGAAAGTAGACTCTGGAAACTTAAAAAAAAAATGCTTACAGTCCTAACAGAACATCAGCCAGTGTGGAAGTAGTTTACCCACTACTTAAAAGAATCCACATCTGGAAAGTTTAAAATTTGAAGTACCATTTCACAACAATTTAGGACAGAAGGGAGCAGTGTCTTTCCCAGAGTGAATCTGCTGCATTACAGGTATCTTAGGGAAAAAGAGTTACTCATACTGAAATATTTCCAGGACACCAAAGTGAGCACCACTGCAGAGATGACCATCACAAAGCTCCATTTTCATAGCCTTATGGAAAGAAGGTTCTCTCGGCCAGCGTGTTGTCACCCTAGGACAGGTTGTTGTATGGAATCAGAGATGAAAACGGTATCTGCCCAACCTCCCACGTGGAAGAACACACCCGTCTGTGAATTTGGGGACTGAATGCTTAGCAGGGGAGCTGAAGATTACCAATAGCTATGATGATACTGTTCCAGTCTGTCTGGATACTGTTCCAGTCTGACTGGAAATCAATCCGTGCAACTACTGCTCTAAGCAGTGGCTTCTTTTCCCTTCTGAATTTAGGGAGGACATTTCCCAGATTAGATTTGGGACTATAATTCCTGACATACTTTATGTAAGGTAAAGCAGCCTCCAGAGATGTAGAGGTTCACATCATGTCACTGCAATAATATGTGAAATTTTATTTGTGAAAGCTTTCTGCACCTTAAACGGTGCCCTACGGAGCTAAGTTTCCTCAAGAATTTGTTACTCAAAAAGAGAATATGAGAGACCAACGCAGAACCTTTGTAGCCATCATTTAAGCCTCCTTGTAAAGCTCCACTGAGTACATGCGAATCTTAAGTCTATTTTAAAACTTGCAGGATACATTTATACACAGGCTGGTTTTAGGAGCCTCTCCTATATTTGTGCTGAGTAGCTTTGCTTCATAAATGCTTGGTTTTTAAAAATGAGGAAAAAGAGCATATTAAAATATTTTTTTCAGTGTAGTTCTGCTCTTGAAACCATCTTCCTGTTTGGTGTAAATGAGCTAAGATGTTTTTCTACCCTGCCAGGAAAAGAGAAGTCATCTCCACAGTATCGTCCCTTAGAAATTCCATATTCTTTTTAACCAGTATTTTAGGTAATACCTTCTCCTTTACTGTCCTGCCTCTAGTGATAATTAACTGCCTCAGAGGCATTGCTCCTGAGAAAGGCGTTAATAGAAAAAACTGGCCCTAGTAGAGATTTATTCTTCTCCAGATGGGCTTGTGTCTTGTAAAGGCTGAGAGCTAACATTGACCTTAGTTTTGCTTTGTTCCAACTTGCAAGCCCAGCTACTCCATGTGGTGCCTCAGCGACACCATAATTCCAAGACTTAATGGCATTTCTTATGTGTAGCTGTAGAAGGATTTAGCAACCAAAGAAATACAGTAATATTTACACCGTCTGTAGCGTTCCTGGGCAGCTCCGTCATCTGTAGCAGCCTGTTCATGTGAGCTCTATCTGTTGATTGTGGAAAGTTTCATCTTGGTTCAAGTCAACAGAGCCGTGAGACCTTACACCACCATCAAAGTTGTTTCACTGCATTACATTTAGGAGAAGGACATAGGCTTGACATTAGGAAGAAGTTCTTCACTGAGAGGGTGATTGGCCATTGGAATGCTCTGCCTAGGGAGGTGGTGGAGTCACCATCCCTGGAGGTGTTCAAAGAGAATTTGGATGAGGCACTTAGTGCCATGGTGTAACTGACAAGTAGGAGTAGGTGTAGGTAGCAGGTGTAGGTGTTGGGCCATAGGTTGGACTCGATGATCTCAAAGGTCTCTTCCAACCTTACAATTCTGTGATACTGTGATACTGTATTCTTAGGACGAGGACAACTGGGTGACTCATGCTCTGTCAATGCAAGCTATTTGGTGTAATTTCTCACTATGACTTTTTTTTTTTTAAAAGTATTATCTCTTTTAAACCAACCAGAAAGGAGAATCAGAGATCTTCCTCATTGGGCACGGAAGAGTAGATTAAAAAGATTAAGAGTGCAGTTCAGTAGATTCATGGTAAGATAAACATTTCAGAATAGAAGAATAGCATTTTACAGCATGGCCATGCAAACAGCAGTTAAAATGAAGCCAATGTTCGGCTGCAGGAGGAAGATGCATTAAATGTTAGCTATAATTTAGTAGGCAGTAGTTGTGTTGGGCTAACAGGGCTGAGAAAGCTTTCTGCCTTCTTTCTGCTGTTGCACAGCTGATTTTCTTTTGAGTTTGATCTAATTCCTCTGGGTATGAAGAGGCAAGCATTAGTATGTGGAATATCCACATTATTAATATAGGGCTGAACTGTGGCTAAAGCGCTAAAATAATATTGCACTACTTAGAATTTTAACTTATTTTCATTAAATAGAAAGCTTTAACCTTTGAGAAGACCCTGGTGTGATTTGATTGAAACACTCTGAAATTACTTTTTTTGTTCTTTTCATTTGCATTTTTCCCCTTTATATCAGAACATCTTGATTACAGTGATTATAGACTAAAATGTATTTTTCTTGGACACCCCCCCCCGTACTCATCACTTTGTGGGACAAACACAAATAAAAGCTTTCAAAGCTAGCTATGGGATTCAACCACACAAGTCTCATGGGATTTGTGTGGCTATGTGTGCCAGTCAGTCGCTTGTGTGTACTACGGCAAAGTTTAAAAATGGTTTAGGTAAGGCATGTTGGACAAGATGGTATCTTTTAAAGACCTGGCCAAATACGTGGAAGAAAAGAAATTAAATGTGAAATGGAAGCCTTATTCAAGTCTGCCTTTGTGCCTTCAAAGACTTCCTATCTTTTTGTTGGGTATTCATTGGTCTAGTAAAAGCAGTTCTCTCTCCCAGCAAATTTTGCCGCTTAAAAAAAGGGGGCATAATGATCACATCATTATGAAGGGGACACCTCAGCTACAGGAATCATATTGATTACCGTGGTGTGAATCATGAAATCAACTCATTCTTTATTCTTCCCTTCTTGTTACCTGTTGAAACAGGCAAACCAGCTTTGTATTTGCTTTATTGCCTAGCAATCTGCAGCGTCACACCCACTGCATAACCACCTCTTGGGGAGCTCAAGGTTTCAATCCAGGGTTAACTTGGGGTAGTAATGACTTTGTATGAGTAGTTCCAGAGAACAGACCCAAATCCTAACAACTGTGATTTTAGAAGCATTGTGTCAAAAAGAAACACACGTAACTTGGGTGTTTCAAGCACCTCCCATATGAGGACGGGCTGAGAGTTGGGGTTGTTCAGCCTGGAGAAGAGAAGGCTGTGGGGAGACCTTAGAGCAGCCTTCAAGTAATTGAAGGGGGCTACAGGAAAGACGAGCAGAGACCCTGTCAGGGATTGCAGTGGTAGGATGAGGGGGAACGCTTTAAACTGAAAGAGGGGAGA
>VWPV01007564.1:0-34100 GCA_013389885.1 Geococcyx californianus | reverse complement strand
CCTTCCTTCCTTCCTTGGTTTTGTTTTTCCAGCAAGCGTTTAACGCCACAGCAGTTGTGCGACACATGAGACGGTTACACCTGGGCAGCAGCCTGGACAGCGCAAGTGCCAGCGTGTCGAGCACCCTCAGCCTGGCGTCGCCGCTTCCCGACACAGCCACCCGGAAAGATTGTGAGTAGCTGACATCCCAGCAAAGCTGCCGCCGCGGCAGCTCTGAGCCAATTCGTGGGGTTCCCATTTTCTCCCTGCACCCCAGGCTGCAGTCCTCGGTGCCAGTAGGTTTGGCTTTCTGCAAGCAGTTGTTTAAAATCAGGGCTGAAAAGGGACCGAGGCCTTCATTTTTAACTGCCCAAAAGAATAATGATTCAGTTGGAAAAGTTTATTTGCTAAAAAAAAAAAATATGAGTTTTTAGCTTGGTGTATTTTTGAGAGAAAAAAGCTGTTTCTTGTGCAGAAAAAGGGCTTTCACTTGGGAAAAAGACCCAGACCCCCACAACACAAAATTTTTGTATTTGGTTGAAAGCTGAAAAAGTTTACTCAAACTGTTTATATTTGAGTTTCCAGTATTATGATAAGACATTTTTTCTGTAAAAATTGGCTTACTTTCCATTCAGTTTTCCATGGAGGAGACTGTCCTGCCAGTCTGACCCAGATTCCCTCTCCCTGCGCCAAATGAAGCCCCTGTATGAAGGAACTCATTACTCTGAGTAGGACTTGGGCTCTTTACACCCCAGTGGGACTTGGCCTGCTGCCTTGTTTGGTTTATGCTGTGACTGAGATTTTCAAGCTGCCCGATGGAGTCAGACACTTGGGATATATATTTTTTCTGGATGCCAGTGAAGGAGCCATGGCAGCGAAGGGATCGTTTGGAAGGCAGAAGTGCTTCCTTGGCAATGAAGCATATTTAATCTCTGACTTCTGAGCACTTCTTTTATGCCCTTCTGTCCACCTGTAGAGATTTTTATATCAGGAAATGGAGGGACATTGCCTTTACAATTAGGAGAGATTATTTTAAGTTGTGGCACCAAACAGGAAAGCTACCAGCTTATGGGATTGCAAGTCAGTGTTTAATTCACTGGCGACTGAATTGGTCGTTTCTAGGCAATACCCTGCACTTTTCTGGAACCAAAAAAACCATGAATGAATTTTGGATGGTGCCACTGCCTGCCTCTGCCAGCCCTGCCTGTCATCCCCTACTCTTTGATGAGGACATGCCACCAGCCGCAGTGCCCACAGCCGGACAAAAGCTGTGGTTTCTCTTGCTGTCATGAGCACAGTTGTCCCCATGCCTGGGGTGGGAGCTGCATGAGATGCCAGAGTAGAGCCCCTCCTCTCTGCATCTGAGGGCAAGTCATGCCCAGTGCCCAGTTTTCAATGCCCAGAGCCAAATCCTACAGCTGCTGCCAAAAAAAGCATCACTGTGCTCCAGGCACACATCTGGCACCCGCAAAGGAGTGATGCAGCGAAGTATTGCCAACCATGCACTGACGGTGCAGCGACATAGAAAGGCCCTTCCAGGGGAGAAATACACCTCTGGTTTGGTTTGGCTAAGCTGGACCCCAGTTAGGTCCAGAGCATCTGATACTATTCTTTGCTGTTACACACTATCACAGTATCACAGTATTGTAAGGTTGGAAGAGACCTTTGAGATCATCGAGTCCAACCTATGGCCCAACACCTACACCTACTCCTACTTGTCAGTTACACCATGGCCCTAAGAGCCTCATCCAATCTCTTAGTTCAGTGAGGAGAGCCAGCAGCCAATGCAGGGAGTGACATTATCAAATGCACCCTACCAGATACCTCCTGTTGGAAAAAGGGAAACCTCTGAGGTCTCTCCCCTACCTCTTTCTGTCTCAGTGGTTTTCTCTGGGCACAGATTTCTTGCAGAAGAAAGATCCCGTGCAGCAACTTACATGAAACAGCTGTGCCACCATTAGGACATATAATACCGCCTAATGCTATTAATAGACATTTAATGAGCTCTCTAAATAGTTTCAAATGCAGCAATTTCACATCATTGAAGACAATTAAATACAGCCTTTTCCTGGGAGTAGGTTATGTCAGGCAGCATCCTAATTCTGTTCCTTGTATTAAGGTAGAAATGATGTGTTAGTCTGGATTACGCTACCTGTCAGGAAAGACTTAGTGAGCAGGTTGGAATTTCTCAAGTGTATTGGCTTGATTGTTGATCCACGCGTGATTTGTTCTCCTAAGACGTGATTGGACTCCCTAGATTAGTTACAAGACCTGGATCTCTGTATTTTTAATGTAAATTGCAGCACGAAGCCAAGATGGCAAATGTTGATACTGCTGGGAAATGAGATGTGACCAGGTGTAGGTACAGCATAGTTAACCCTGGGGCTGAAATGCCACCTTGAAGCATAGAAAAACAGGTAAAAGTTGTAATACACATCAAGAAGATCCTGAGTAGTCGAGGAGCCATACAAACTCCCATCCAAGAATATGTCTCAGATAAAAATAAGAACCTAAGATCATTTTCATCCATGCTTTATTCACCAGGCTGGAAAATATGAACCCTGTTTCTGATCACTCTGACTCTGCACCTTGTCAGAACAAGGTGACTGTGCTGGGTCCCCGTTCAGCAGCTTTTCTCACACCAGAGCTGCTGTTGCACATCAGGGCCTACAAGGCTGCCAAACTGCACGTGCCGGCACTCCATGTGGAGTCTCAACAGCCACTGGGAGAGGGGTAGTTTATCCACAGAAAGCTCTGGCAAGGATTTGTTTTATTTCTCTTCATTATTGCTTTCCATAGAAACTGACCGGCAGCTGTTCCAGGTGACGTGCTGGAATAGCAAGATCTTGACTCGGTCATTCAAACCCAGCCTCCTTTCAGGGGTTGTGCTTTGGAGGGGGTTTTTTTCCAGACCTGTGGTGGAGTGTACACTGGAAGCGGACACATTCTATATAAAATCTAATTTAGCCAAACCTCCTTTTTTTCATGGAAAACATCTGTCAAAAGTCTTTGATCACAGTATCACAGTATCATAAGTTTGGAAAAGACCTTTGAGATCATCGAGTCCAACCTATGGCCCAACACCTACACCTACTTTTACTCGTCAACTACACCATGGCACTAAGAGCCTCATCCAATCTCTTAGTTCAGTAGGAACTGCCCGGGTAAATTTTGAGTCCAGATACTCAACCTATGTCAGCCTACATCTCTTAGCTGGAAGTTCTGGAGACATAGCAGCAAAACCTGGTGCGACATAAGCTGTTGCTAGAATGATGTCCAAGTCACACAAATTTACAGTCCCTCTAGGTTTACTGGAACTCACCAACAAATTTGACCCATTATACTTTTTTATCAGCAGCTTTGCAGGATGCCTGGGGAAGTTGTTTTAGGCCAGGTGCACAGTGTGTTTGTTCATTTAGCTGGATGGCCATGATGAGACGTTTAATCATCTCTAGCATGGCCACAAGGAAAATTATTCTGAGCGAGTTCAATGCTGGGGGAATTTTTGAGTCCCAGAACTCTTTGTCTTGAGCCACAGAAATGTCGAATCAGTCTGGTTGAACACATACCAAAGCCAGATGTTTATTTATTGTGACATGCACACACAATTGCCGGCGGTGGCACTAAGCAAATGGCCAAGAGCCAGGAGGGCAGAAGATCCCAACCAACACACTGCTACGGGAAGAGCAGGAGTGCCGTGTCTAGCTGTGGTCCCCTCTGCTCTGTAGGATGCTACGAAAGAAACACGGCTTTGCCCACATTCCCGCCTCCAAGAATAACATTTCTAACTGTGTTTCTGGCTTTCCTTTTAGGTATGTCTCCATCCACTCTCTGTAGTTTTGTTTCATCTGCTTCTTCAGGCGTTTCTGCGGTAGGAGGGGACCGGAGACCCAGACCCACCACAGTGACCACAGTGCACACAGGGAGCAAGTGAGAGTCGGGGCAGCAAGGAGCAGGCAGGCGGCTGGGCTGGCAGGTTGCCTCTGCGCGATCCCACACCCTACGTTGCACGCTCAGCGAAGGACTAGAAGAAAGAAGATTTTTTATGGCCATATTTTATACTGCAATTCTGAAATGTTTCATTTATCACAAACTGCAATGACTCCAGGGGGAACGGATCTAACAGTCTCTGGTGCTGTACATATATATACATATATATATAAATATATATATATATATGTGAGTCTAGCAATGTTCTAACTAATGAACACTCATTCTTTTCCCCAGTGATTTACTCTTTTCTCAGTGTAGGTAACAGTATATGTTGTATTTTTTTTCCATCAACTACAAACATCTCAACTGGATTATTTAAATAGAGATACTTTTCTGAGCATTATATTTTTTTTTTCTTTTAAAAAGTACTTCCAGTAATGTCCTTCCTCCTAGTTTGCTGGGGGATAGGCTATTTCTGTGGGTAGGAATTGATGTTAATATTGTAACACAGGAGGATTTCAATGGCGTGCCGTTTCTTGCTCCTCAAGTTGGACTGCAAGTCTGCCTGGCTTTAGCAGAGCTGTTACTGCTCAGATTAAGAAACTGCTGATTTCCTTCCCCTCCTCCTCCTTGAAAGCCATAGCAAGAATAAAATTGCCACCAGCTGGGAATCAGCTCATCCTTGGCCTCATTCCTGTAGTGCTGGGGACCTGCAGTACCCTTGTTTCAGAGGAGAGGCAGGTCCGCCGTGGCAGTCAGGAGCTGGCCAGGGCTGAGCACATGAAATGACAAAGCACAGTCTTGTCCTGCAGCTCTTACTCCTTCCAGTCTCTGTCTGCTATGGGCAGAGTGAAAGAAAAGGAAGGTGTGGGGCTGGGAGTCATAGTTGTCCTCTGCCACTGGCTCACTGTGCTGACCTCAAACAAGATGTTTGGTTCACCAGCCTCCTTCCAGCCTGGGCTCTCGCGCGGGCACATCCAGCCTGAGGGCTCCGTGTCTGAGATACTGAGCACCCGCAGTCTGGAGGCTTTGCCTGGGGTTGCGAATGCTCGGCATCTCCCGGAGTAGCCAAAACCAAGTATTGGCAACCAAATAGAAAGGTTTGGACCTTAATCTCTGCGTGCCCAGGTTTCACTCCAGGCAAAGGCTGGTGTTTGGACCTTTCCGTGAAGCACGGGCAGATTCTTGGGTGCAAAGTGCAGGATCTGGTGTACTGTTGCTCCATCACGCTTAGCTCCGGCCAAGGGCTGGGGAGGAGCGCTGAGCTGGGGAAGCAGAGCCTTGCTGAAAGGCACGGGCAAATGCAGAGGCAGTGGCGTCACCGCCGCCTTTCCTCCCCAGAAGTTCATATACAAAAGCCAACTCCATTTCCCCATTTTTTTTAGTCACTAAATAAATGCATTTCCCAGGCTCCGTGTGCTGGTGCCACGTTCAGGAACAGCCACTGTGACTGTTGCGCAGCCATGCGTTCGAGCAGCTTGAAATGAGCTCCAAATTACTTCTGCACCATTCCCAACTGTGATTTTCCTTTGAGGAGAAGAGAGGGGAGGCAGATGGCATAGCCAGGCACCCTCTCCCGGCCACTGGGAGCCTCTTGCACCTCAGACAGGGCTCTCCCCAGCCAGAGGCAGAAGCCATTCCCCACAGCAGGCTCCGTTGCCACCCTCACCTCATTTATCCTGCACAAGAAATTGTGATTGCCTAACACAGCTGAATGTATCAGGCAATAGTGACCAAGCTGGGAAAAGCCATGAGATAAGTATTTCTCACTGACTCTTCAAAATCCTGCTTTAGCTTCAGTCAGTTGGCTTCAATTGGCCAGAGCTGAGATTTCATCCATCGTATTTTGAGCTGTATAAGCCGGAAGAGCAGGTGGCAGTGAGCACGGGTTGTGTTTGAAGAGGCAGTTCCTTTAGTGGCACTTAAACCTGTTTCCCCCAGTAGAGCTCCCGTTTCCTCAATATTGAGGTTCTCCCCTTTCTGGGAGGGCTGTGGCACGTGTGAGTGAGGCCGTCGGAGCTGCTGGTTGCCTTGATCGTGTTGAAGCCAGCATGGATGCTCATGTAGAAAGGCTTCAACTTCTCATTTTTAACAAAGATGCCAGATATTGGTGTCTTGGGAGTTGGCAGCAAAGCTCCTTAGAATTTCCCCAGTAAGGACATCTGACCAAAATCTGGGCAGACTGAAGGGCAGGGGATTTTCTTACTGCAAGTGACGCTCCTGTCCCCATTGCCAGGCTGCTGCCACAGTATACTCCTGCCCCGGTGACAAAGAGTAGGAAGAGCTTTTTTGGCATTTACCCTCAGAGCTCCTTATGTCTTGCTGGAAAGATATCCAAAAAATTGTGTAATCCAATTTAAATTTACTCTAAGGTCACTTTATTTTTCCAGCCGAGTAAGGAAGCTTTAGTGTAGGAGAAACTCCTATTCCAAGAAATTCAGGTTATTTTGAACCCACATAAGGTCAGCCAGCCCTATTCTGCTCTGATTGCAGGAATGCAAAAAGGTGGTCCCCCAGTTTGAAGTCAGTGGAGTTGCCCGTGTTTACGTGCGTGCAATCAAAAGCAGGATTTGGTTAGGGAGCATTTTTATCTTTGTACAGTTGTTTCAAACATTCAGGCTCAACTGTTCCCTCCTTGCCTTCTCTTCTGAAACCTACGATCGAATTTGAGCTTGATGTAGTAGCTGGGGCCACTAATCAAAATCCAGCATCCAAACCTATCTTGAGGAGAAAAGGAAAAGCAAACAGATTTCTATCAGCCAAGCCAAGAGCAGTGACGGCAGTGAAGGCAGACGTGCTGTCCCGCAGCTGGGGGGTCCCATACGCTGGCTGCCCCTCCTTGCTGGGTCTTCTGTGGTTTTTGTCGGGAGGGCTATTCTTTCCTTCCACACTTGGAATTAGGGTGATGCATCTTCCTTCCTGCACGTAATATTCTGCCTGAGTAGCATAATTCATCATCGTTCCCTTTGGCTTGCTATCAACTGCTGGGACCTTAAGACAAGAAACAGAAGCACTTAAAAGCAAAATTGTTTCTTTCTCCTTCAATTTTGGGTGGTGGGAAGCTCATCTTCTGTATTGGTGAGACACAACTGGAGACCTGACTGGAGTTCACAACATGCTTAGAGATGTCTTCTGTCATTGAGTGCTGAAATATCCCTTGGTTAAAACTTCTCAGTTTAAATCTGACTAAATCTGTTAACTGGGATGACTCAGCAGCCCCCAGGCCAGATTTCCCGAGGGGGCCGGGGTTGTTGGCCCCTTGGCAGCACTGCCTGGTGTAGCAAACACTGCAGCGTCGCTCGCCGAGGGCGCTCCGATGCTGTTGCATGGCTTTTCCCTGCCCCAATCCACCCGTTCTCAGCCACCCCTCCACAAAAATCTCTCTGGGATCTTTCCCAATTGACTGTTCTACTAAACAATCTGTGATGTTTTCCTCACATGAGGACTTCAGCCTGGACTCTCCTCACTGTTACCCTTTTCTGCTTTACTTTACTGGCGCCAATGTGTTTTTCTTTTGTAACTTGTTTTCCTCAGCTCCTTCCCCTTCTTTTTCTTTGCTTGCAGCTTTGATTGTTGATTTTTACCTCCAGAGTCGCAGAGGCCATCTTTGATGCCAACAGCAGTGCTCTTGCTGGGAATGCAAAAAAAAATCCAGCACATCTCCAGCTGGCCCCTTAGCCTGCAGAAGAAGTTGTGAGGACAGGCTGCCCATGAACTCTGCGGCTTGAAAGTCAGTATTGCAGTGGCAGGGGCTTCTGCTGATGATTTTGCATGTAACTCCTTTCCCAGTACATCCTAACTTTCTGCTGGATCATCCCTTCTGCAGCATAAAATGGATACTGGCCCCATGGCATGACTAGTGGGGAAGTAGGATGCAGGGAAAACTTGGCAATGATGCTTTCCTGAGACTGTGTTACTCTGCTGGTGATGTCTCTTCCGTCCTGGTGGTTGTTGTACAGATGTACAGGTG
This sequence comes from Geococcyx californianus, assembly GCA_013389885.1. NCBI lineage: Eukaryota > Metazoa > Chordata > Aves > Cuculiformes > Neomorphidae > Geococcyx > Geococcyx californianus. The sequence goes on along the minus strand of VWPV01007564.1, from coordinate 26,218 downwards.
CCATTAGAGTAGTGGGTGCAGAAAAAAAGTCGGATTTTACCTATGCCTTGTGTGTCTGTTATGGTTGTGGTGCTGAAATAAAACCAAGCAATGACGGAGGTTCGTTCCTGATATGAGTCAAACCACAAAAAAGAGGTGTGAGCACACTGATAGACATCTCTGTGTAGTTCAGCAGTAAGCATTAGATAGGGAATTCCGCTGTGCACGTGCCCTGCACACCTCCATGGCTACTGACAGTATTTTTTCTGTAACCAGTTCTTCTTCTTCTGTCCAGCCCTAAGGGATTTCAGGGCTTGTCCAAAGGTTCTCCCAGCCCCTGGAGCCAACGCAGCCCCTGGCCTCTGGCTTTTCTCCCCAGACCCTCTGTAAACCAGAGTACGGACCTCGAAGGTACCCGAGCGAGAAATGCACCTGGCCCTGAGGCTGCCTCTTCCTTACGTTTGACCCTCTTTTTAGTGGAACAAACCCCAAGGAAAGCCAAATAGATTCCAGCCATTGGTGAGCAGGGAGAATATTGGTCCTGTGGTGTGAACTTGGTGTTAACCAAATCGAATATAGGAAAACCTGTGCTATCATTTCCCCCTTGGATAACAACTCCAGAGCAGAGCACCACTAGGTGAGCCCTGCATAAAAACACCAGACTGATTTTGTCGGCAAGTTTGTGTAGACTGTAGCCTGTTGCTTTTACTCTTTCCAAAGAGTCAGGAGATTCATCTACTGGCAAAGTCAATTCTGACACTGAGCCCCAAAATAAAAAAGTATCATACTTCCAGTGTATGGAAGCTCCCACTTAATGGGATTACTTGTTTTCTTGCTCCCATGTATATTAATCCGTCTGAATTGGGGATGGATGTTATTCATGGAAAGGGAATTTTACCTTCACTATCGTGCTTATTTGCACCAAAAACTTAATGCTAAGAATTACACTCATTCGAGCAAAAATAAGAAACACACTTGGAGACTGCAGTATCCAAGGAAAACAGCATCAAACCAAATGTGGAGGATTGATCACTGTGAGCCATGGCTGAGCGAGGGAACAGCAACCTGCTCACACATGTTGCACATACAGGGTTCCCCCGGTCAATTCCAGATTCCTGGCCCAGCAGCACGTTTTACACAACCCCCCGTTTGTTTTTCCTAACCTTCCCTCCAGCTGGGCCCTGCCTTCCCATCCTGTCAGCTGGGGTGGTCTGGTCTCCATGACACACGTGTGTATGCATATGTGTGTGTGTGTGCGCGTGCGTGTTGTGGCCCCAAGGATCACAGAACCCACCGGTGGGAGACCAAGAGTTGGTTCAGGCTTTTCGGTCCGACTTTGCACGGTTGGGTCAAAGCTGTGTAAATAGTGTTTGTAATGGAGGATAAAGGCTCTTTATCCCACTCTGGTTTTCAAGAACCCTTTTTCACCACGAACCGTGCCACTGATCTGTCCAGGTGGCTATATTCTTTTCCCTTCTCTTCATAAATGATAGGGTCAGAAGAGCAGTTCTTACAGGTTTCCATACTCCAGAGTGAAATCAGGGCATGTACACTCGCAAGCGTTGTGAAAAAACACCACTGAACTAATGATGACATCGAATGTCCAATAAATGCATGATACTGCACTGCATGTATTAAACTGCTGTTCACTGTTCCTGTATTTCCCAAGGCTTTTCTTTATGCACATTCAACCCAGCCTTTTCTTCAAGGGGTTTACGTCTCTGTTTTGCTTTTAAATGACTCGATATATCTGTAACTCAAAATCCATTGTTAAGTTTGAGTAAATGCGAAGCTGATGTTTTGTAAACGAGATACTGCAAAGCCTGGTAATGTATTTTGTCTTTTCTGTTGAATGCTCTGCAGCATGTACAGGACAAATCACCATCCAGAGCAGCTTACAACTATGCAGCAGTCACGTACACACATCCAGAAACAGGGAGACGGGGAGGGGAGGGTTCCTTTTTTAATACAAAAATTAAAAATCTGATCTCCATCAAAAATTCCTTCCCTGAGTTGCTAACGCTCAGGACTACCAAGGAGCATGTTGGTGTCTCTTTGGTTTATCTTTTGTTTTCAGATAGTTTGCTTTTCTTAGTCAAAACTTAGATGGGTTCACTGAAATTACTGAAATACTTAGTATTTTTCTCTTCCTGCAAGATATTTCTTTCTCACCCGTTGCAGAATGAGCTGCGTTTTGGGGACCAAGATGCTGTGATTATTTGCCTGCACAAACCAGGGCAGAGAGCTGAGCGAATTATCCCATCCTTTCCAAAACATCACCACCTAAATGCTAGCATTTAATCCTTCAACTTCCATGGCGTAGCACCACTTATCCGTGGAAGGGTTTGGTGTGGTACATTTCTTTCTTCCACATGGAAATCATGCCTTCTCTTCCCTTAATCACCCACCCATTTTCATCAGTGCTGGGCTTTCTAAGGCAGGGTATGGGGTGGACACACGGTACTTGTAGTACCTTTGGCCCAGTCCTCTTGTGGGCATCAGCAGGGCATCAGTCCCAGCTCCTGGGGGCTTGCTGTGTTAGTGTGGAAGATGCTCAAATTCCCGATATTTAAAGCAGAGCCATGTGAAAGGGCTGGAGAATTGCTTTCAGTCCCTGGCAAGGGCATGCCAAGCAGGACTGGAGAGAACTCCATGCTGGTGGTGCAGGGAACAAGTATCTGTCCTCATTAGACAAGGGACCGCTCCACGGTGGCTGAAAGCACAAAGGATTCTCGAGCCCACCTTCAAGGCTGGTGTTCAGCCAGAATGCTGTGAATTTGTGGAAGCACTACATGGCAGCATAAAAAATTACCATTAATAATGGTTGTAAATCAGCTCGAGTTCAGATTGCTGAGGCAGCACGTGACGCAAGACTCCATCAGGAGGTGGACGTGTGCTGTGATTCCTGGTGTGTGGGAGCTCCTAGGGGAGTGCTCAGTGTACCTCCAAGCTTTTCCATCTCTCATCTGCATCCCCGGAGCCAGCATGGCATCACACCTGTTATATCTCACAAGATCAAGCTGTAGCATGACCCCCCAATGTGGAGAATGTGGAACATTGTAGCTCAGTGGGAGGTACAGTGTGACTCATGTTTCTGGTCAACACCAAGTGTGCATCCTGTTGCACATTGACCTACAGTTGAGAAGCAGCATTTTGGTCAGTTTGGGCCTTTTTTTGGATAGGCAATTGATATGGGTCAGCAAGCAACGAAAAAAAAGCCCAGTCTGCCTGGACTAGGGACTCCCCAAACATCCCCAACGGCAAAACATCTCTCAGTTGACTTTTAATGAAAATGCAAGCATGTTTTCTACAAAGGCTTAAACCTTAATCAAGGAATGTCAGTGTGCCTAATATTGCAGGTCTTGTGATCGATACAAGTTCATAACAGCATCTGTGTCCGTACAGAAGGAAGAATGTGTATTTACTCCATGCATGTATTAAGGCATCGCAAAAGTTTTATCTGCATAATGAGTTTGCAATATTGCAAATTGTTAATGGGGCTACGTTGCAAGTGGTTCTCTGCCTTGACAATCATGTATACATATCGAGATTTCTGTCATAATGACAATTTAAAGGGATGACTAATTGTTTTCCTCCAATAAATCCAGTTAAATCACCCTGATGTAGAGTCTGATGGTTTTGACTGCATGAGTCTCTGCCTATGTGCAAGAAAGTGAGTGAATCATTTCTACGGCTGCTGCGCTGCTCCATTGGTTTTTATGCAACAATGTCCCTTGCTATCCCAAGCGAGATTTTGTTCCTCCCTGATTTACACCATAGGGAAATGGATAAAAAAAGATGATCTGTCCTTCGGGTGTTTCCTAAAGCCATAGTTGGAAGTGATGCTGAGTGCCACCATACAGAGACATGGCTGTCTCCTGGGGTAGAGAATAGCTGTGTGGGGCTGGGTAAAGGAAATGCAGTAGTTGGAGATGGCTGTGTCTTTGAGCTGGTCCTGGTGACTTCCATAGCCTGTGATGGGAATCACGAAAGGAGATGGGATTTTTACTCGTGTTTCTGAGTCCCTTTGCAGTCGGCAGTGGGCTCCAAAGACTGTTGTGTGTGCTCCATCATTGGTTTCCTTTTCCTCCAGTGTTCCCAGCGTATGTTATTACTTGTTTTCTTATTTTCCTCTGTTTTTCTTAATTTTCCCTTTTATTTTTGTTTTTCTGGCTTTCACTCACTGGCACACAAGAATTTCTTCCCCTTTAAAAATAACTGCCAAAATCACTACACCCAAGCGTTGCTGAATGCCCAGCAGGGAGGTGGTCCCATGCTTGAGGTCAAAACCAGGTGGGTTTAGACATCTGGTTCAGTAACAGAGCTGAAATGAACAGCGGCGATAACGGCCAATATAAAGAGAAAGGCAAATTGTGTAAATAGCTTTTGTATTGTGAATGAAGAACAACCACTAGAACCAATGTGATTACTGTTTCAAAGCAAGAGTGGCCACAGAATTGGGATTAGATGCTGGGTTGTACCAAGAGAGATGAGACGATCTCTCATTTGTTTTCTGGAAAAATATGTTCACGGGAAGCTACGTCTTTGGAAAAGTACATCCAAGTACAAAACCCCTAGCAGTGAGTGGATGGAGGTGGAGTGTGGGACTGAAGCACGGAGAAATGATTTGCAATGTCAGGAGGAGCAGTAGATCCTGTAGGAAGGGCCCGCAGTCTTCCCATTTAACTCAGGCGTAACTCTGACCATCATTCACATCCAGGACCGCCTTCCCACTTGTCTAAGTCAGCTCTCCTGGTTTGACCTCTGCAACACGGAGTAGCTGAAGGCCTATCCCACGTTTCACCATGAAATTAAATTCTTGGCCAGGAAAACCTTCTTTTCATTGTCTCGGTTTCAAGATCACGTGTTCCTCCGTAGGCTTAGGGGTCGCCCAGTGTGCTCCAAGCTTTTCCTAGCTCCCCCTGAGACAGGGCAGAAGATCACCACAGGAGCACGGAAATCCTGATGCTGTAAGATGGGCTTTTGATGTCATGTCAGTACTTACCTGATATTTGTGTGTTTTCTTCGCTGTTCTGGGCTCAGTACCAAACTCCTGTCTCAGTACAGAGAAGCCGAAGGGACAAGACTGAGATGAGGCTATAGAAAATATTATGCTTGCAACCTTGCCCAGATCCACAGCCACGTTGGCACTGGAGGGAAGGGGGCAATCCTTACTTTGAAGGCTTTCTGAGCGTTGCTATACACTGAGGGCCGGTTTAATGCCGTACATCAGCCTTCCCTCATGCTATACCCAGCCTGTTTCCCAGCTCCTTTGGTCTTCAGCACTGTCCTTCAGCAGAACCGCGGCTCTTATGGGCATCGCTAGGCTAGCGGCAGCTCTTCTTTCACAGTCAAGAGGAGTTTTGCATGAGTGGTACCTGCCGAAGCAGAGCATGTGCGTATGCCTGTGTCCAACTTTGAAGACCATCCAAGCTGAGGAGGGATAGAGTCCCTGCAGCTCAGGGTCCCCACGGCTGGGTGATGCTGAGAAGAAAACATTCTCCATGGCACTTTCAGCCACATCACTTGTTTCCTTGCAGTGTAGACAGTCCTACCCTTTATCTGGTTACACGGACTTTCATCCTTCAGGTCAGACCTACCTCCTAGTTGTCTGTGCGTCCACAAAAATGTATTTGCAATTATGGGCTTGTGAGGATCCCTCTGGGGACTCCACGAGGAGAGAACACGCGCCTGCACTGCCCCACGGCAATCCCAGGACACAATAAGCTGCCCTAGGGCCAAGGGGACGTGCTGTTCCCATCATATTATGCTTCCTCCCAGCTCTGGGCATTCCTCAGGGAGAAGGTCGACCTTCATCCCTGTGGGTACGTGCCCTGCCCAGCACATCTGTATCTCTCTTTTGGTGGGGCCTCTCAACAGTGCTGAATTACTCTGATCGTAACTACTTTTTATAAGTGTGGGGGTGGGGAAGAAGGACCATCTGGATCAGCACTGCAAGTATTCGACTGAGTATTTCCAGATTGTTTGGTGTTTGGTCTCTCTGGATTGCATTGGGGTAAATTCCTGACTTCCAAGCTCTGTTTATTTATCCTGAATTCAAAAGTTTCTTTTCTTTTTTCACCTTCGTATTTTTTTCTTTTTATAATTGCAATATTCAGATAAAGTAATGGTCAAGTAATGGTTCATTTATCTTCTTCATAAAAGTGTTTTGTTTAAGGAAATTAATATTAATAACAGTAATAATAATAATAGTAACAACGACAATAATAGAGCTGACAGGCAGTTTGATGTTTCCATTGAACTCATGAGCTTTGTGCTTTACTTGGCGTCATAGAAACTCTTGTATGTTTTTCATTTTCTTTCTTTTGGGAAGAAGCAAGAGCTGTGTTCACATCCGTGCCTCAGCTGCAGTCTAGCAGTGCCCACAAATGCATAAAAAAATCTCAAACAAACACTTCTGGTTTTTTGAAAGTCAGCTGGGCAGGCAGGTACCCTCCGTACTGAAAAGTCACATTTATAGCAGGGCCACTTCAAGTTTGCATTTGCTCAGAGTTCCATCTGAAATGTAACTTTCCCTCCCCGTCTCTGCTCCACCACAGCCCAGGGCAAAACCTAAATACCTAGGGATAAACTGTGCCAATGAGGCGTATGATCATGGTGGACCCATACTGACCTTTAGTGGATGTTGTTGGATAAAGTCTCGGTCTCAACAGATAGAACACAAGTACATGATGGACACACATTGAAGTTGTAATTTATGTAATACCATATGATATAATGTATTTTATTATTATATTACATATTTATAATATTATGGGGGTTTATAATATATTATAAAATGTTATATTATATTATGTTATTAAAATATCTCTGCCAGACCAAAGCAGAGGGACAACACAGCATAAACTAAAGGTCTGGGACTACTCTACTGTGCCTTTCAGTACTCAAATGATAGGAATTTACCACGTATTCGAGGTTTGGAAAGAAGAAAGAGGATCAGCTTTCAGATACTTATTGGTCACAACACCTAGAGAGAGAATTCAGCTGTGATCAGGCTAGGGACGAATTCTTAAAGACAATCTTTAACTTCATGGTCACCAAATATCTCAACATCAGAGAGAGACAATCACCTTGGCAGTTCATGTTGAGGGACTTCCAATTCCTCTTCCCTCCGTAAGCGTTTGTAGTGCTTATACACTCATTTCTGATGTGCTTTGCAGAGATCTCAAGACAGAACCACAGAATGGGGTTGCTGGGGACCTCTTGGAGGTGGTCTAGTCCAACTCCCCTGCTCAACAACCTAAAGCAGGTTTCCCAGGACCATGTCCAGAGAGCTTTTCAATATCTCCAAGGATAGAGATGCACAACCTCTCTGGTCATGGACTTCAGCAGTTGAGGGCAACAGATTGCAGCATTGACCGAGATTTTACTAACAAGTACAGAACATTTTCAAGTTAGTTAAAGATCCCAAGGAACAAAAGAGGAATTCAGGTTTTACGTTCAGCCCTCACCATCTGTTTTGCTTCTTTTTCTCCCCAGAGAAGATGAGCATCTCTGCAAATATATTTTGATAAGGTCAGTAGTCTAAATGCTTTCCTGAAGGACAACTTGCCATGATGCAGGCTGGAGGATCATTGAGGGTAGAAAACTCACATGGCAGGTGTCGTGTGCTGGAGTTTATCAATGGTTCATATGAAATCTATGGACAGCGATCTCACTGGGAAAAAGGCAAAGAACTTGAAGAAAGAGTCAATGGGTCAATGGCTGTGGTCAAGAACGATTTGTCAGCAGGAGAGAAGGTGGTGACAGACCAACGAGAGCTCCAAATGTGGCTGAACCGCTGGGCAAGGTCCTGACACCTGTGTATGGAGGTATCCGTGCCCAGGGTCTCATACAGCTACTGCAGAGTAGGAGGGTTGTTCTGCTGTGCTCCCAGGCAATGACCCCCAGCAGGACGATGGACCTGTATCAGGCTGTGCCCATCACCACTAAGTTGGTTGTAATAAGAAGAACTGAGGACTTCAGCTGGAAAGTATTTTATTCTTTGAATTCTCCCGTGGCAATGTTAATACAGTAATTCTGTTTAGCATCAGCCTCGTGGCTTGTTTTGGTTATCTATGGCCTTATGTTGGTGATTTGAACCTACTAATTCATTGATTTAGTCTTAATTGGGTCCTGAACTGGGTCATTCCATCGTTCTGTCTTTAATTCCTCTAATGAAAGGCTAGCAAATTAGGCTGGTAATACGATTGCTTAAAGGGATTTTTTGCCTGTTCATGCTTCTTAATGAATTCATAAAAAGTGAAAAAGGGAATGAGCTTATCCTACTGAATTGCCATTTGTACCATGGAGCCTGGGTGAAACTCAGAAAATCAGTCCGCAGGGCCTTTGGCTCTTCCTCCAAACACGCATTCTCAGAAAGAGGGACAATAGCCCATCAGCAAACAATCCCACAGAAGAGGAATGGCTCGAAGAAAATAGTAAAATGTGAAGCTAAAACCTGAGTTCCCACCTGCCAGACTTCTTTTGACTTTGCATTTAAGTCATTTAGGAGAAGATGTAAAAATCTTAGAACCCACCAGTGTACTCCAGCCCAGTGGCCAGAGCACACCTGGAGAACCCCTCCTGTTGTGGGAGACCAGGTCTCTGTGGTTCTGAGGTCTTTCATTATGTTCAAAAGAATCTGTCTTGTCCCCCATTTCTTTCCTGACAGCTTGGTACCTGGAAAAACATTTTAGGCAGAGGACTCAGCGCTACCATTTTCTCCCTACTGTCTGTTGTGACATTCGTGAGAAGCAGCCTTGACCAGCGTGGCTGCCCTCCATCACCACTGGCTACTGCCTGTTGCCCACACAAGTCCCCACCATCTCTTCCCTGCGGGATTTCCAACGAGGCTGCTGCGTCTGCAACGCATTTTCTACCCACCGGGCTAACGGGCGCTGTGTTACCCAAGCTGTCTGTAACTTCTTAATGCGCCCCTGTTTAACGGCTGGAAATATCCTGCTTCCTCCCACTCCTTGTTCATCAGTGAAGACTGGACATCGCGTCTCACCTGACCCTGGCTCGTGCTGCAGAGAAAATAGCATTCCTTACCAGCAGCGCGAAGCCCTCCACCAGCCCTGCTCACGCACCGCAGAGCTGATTTCTGTAAAGGAATACGAAGAATCTGCTTTGAAGACAAAGATGTGAAACCAAAGAAAATCTGCAGACAATTAAAAAATGACTAGAATTAAGCACAGAGCAGATGAGGAACGCAACGTTCAGATCAGCTTGATCCTCAGCGTTGACAATACGTTTTACTTTATCCCTTTAGCAGGGAGTTTTGTTTCTGCACCCGTTGTAACCATGTGGCTGGAAAAGCTTCCATTGTCTTCAATTAAAACAGTGAGACTACATTTTCCTTTCTCCAGCCTGTTTCACCCCTGAGTCAGTGCACGGAACTCGAGACCCATCCCGGGTGCTCCGAGTGCAGCACTAACCTCGCTCCATCGACAAGAGCCGAATCTGTGCCCCAGTAGCCTGGCCCTGCGCTGCCCACAGCTCTAACTGCCGTGCCGTGTGGTCTTAGATGCTGCAGTAGAAGTCAGTTGTCCCAGGCTGGCTGCATCTGAAGTCACAGTATCACAGTATCACAGTATTGTAAGGTTGGAAGACACCTTTGAGATCATCGAGTCCAACCTATGGTCTAACACCTACACCTACTCCCTACACCTACTCCTACTTGTCAGTTACACCATGGCACTAAGTGCCTCATCCAAATTCTCTTTGAACACCTCCAGGGATGGTGACTCCACCACCTCCCTAGGCAGAGCATTCCAATGGCCAATCACCCTCTCAGTGAAGAACTTCTTTGCATTTGAGGACAGTTGCAGCTAGGTCAGACACACCACATCAGGGGGGAGGTGTTACAGTTGCAAAGCCAGCACAACGTGCAGTGGTTTAGTTTTGCTTTGAAGATGAAGTAGGCAAGGGTTTGTGTCCACTGCAGGATAGCCTTGTATTTGCTGCCTTTGCTGGATTTTGTGCCTTACTGAATGCGGTGTGGGAGCTGTTTTAACACATGAGAAGGTGGTGGTCTTGGTTTTGCTCCATGACTGTAACAGCCAGTAACTGACAGTGTGATGGCTTCTCACAGCAAACACCATCCGTACCGGCTGTGCCTGGGGAGGGACCTAGGTGTTCGGTGAGTTCTGTGTAGCTGCAGGGCTGGGCTTGCATGATTGCACTCACAAAGATGGGGCCAAGCAAGAGCTATCTGAGGTCCTGGGCAGTTCCCTGTTGCCTGGCATCCCGGGGCCACTCACGCAGCAAAGGTGTTCTGCAGCAGGGGTTCACCTGTCCTGCTGAGTGAGCTCCTCCAGCCCCAGACATGAGTTGGGCTGCCGTGCTGCTTTGCAGGGCGGGAAATTCCAGTTTCATTCCTGAGCAGTGTTCACATTGTCACTGGCAAGGGTTTGCTGAAGGACCATCGCCGGCAGAAGTGTGAAGCAGGTGTATTTATCGTAAGAAGATGTATGAAAATCGTTTCCCTCTTCATCTACTCTGGCCACAGATGACCCATAAGGCTGCGAGTAGAGCAGCCCGTGCACTGGGTGTTTGAAGTTCAACAGGTCCATGTCAAGCCACTATCAATGCATTATCTCCTCCTTATGCTCACCTGCATAATTGTGCAGAGGCTGAAAGCTCCTGGCAAACATCAAACACCTCATTAGTGGTGCTGATGTCTTCTGCCTCGGGCTGTGTCTCGATAGGTTGCGTATTTGTTGTTTCTTCTTGTCCAACACACCTGCTGAAGCGTTCCTGCGTGTTGCAGCACATCGGTGTATGTCATTCTCCAGGTCTGGCACCTTCAGGATTTTCATCTGAATACGTGCACTCACCTGGAAGCTGCCAGTCCTGGGCCCGGGTGCTGCTAATTCCCTTTAATATGAACTTGTTCTTGGGTAAAACCACAAGATGAGCAGCTGAATGGGGCTTTGGCATGAAGGCTTCCCCCTGCTTTGGTCACTGTTGGTGCCAGCAGCCTTCAAAGCCACTTTCCCCTCAGCTGGTCCTGGCAGTTTGTACTCCTGGCTGTGTTTCCAACCAGGTGTGGGTGGAGGGACCCTTCCCAGCCCTGGGCTTCAGCTGCAGCTGACAGCTTGGTGAGAAGGATGGGTGCTGATGAGAGTATTGAACACTGGTTTCTAACTTCCCACAGTCCAGGTGTGCCTAATCCTGTGCTAAACCGTGCATTCGGTCATGGTTTGTTCTACTTTTATTATTTTTTATTATTATTCTACTTTTGTTTAATGTTATTTATTTACCCTTTTATTTCCTTGGGTACTCACTGAACTAAAGGCACCACTCAGTTATCTCTGATGTTTCTTTGGCCCAGGCAGGTGCCATGAATACATCTACAGGTGCCACAAGCAGCTGCCTCTGTGTGTCCATCCATAGAATCACAGAATGACAGAATCAGGGAATGGTTTGGATTGAAAAGGACCTTAAAGCCCATCCAGGTCCAACCCCCCTGCCGTGGGCAGGGACACCTCCCACCAGCCCCATCCAACCTGGCCTTGAACACTTCCAAGGAGGGGGCAGCCACAGCTTCCCTGGGCACCTGTGCCAGTGTCTCACCACCCTCATCATGAAGAATTTCTTCCTAATGTCTGATCTTCCAGTTTGTAGCCTTTCCCCTTTATTCTATTACTCCAAGCCATTGTAAAAAGCCCCTCCCCAGCTTTCCAGTAGCCCCTTCAGATATTGGTAGGCCACTATGAGGTCCCCCCAGAGCCATCTCTTCTCCAGGCTGAACAACCCCAACTCTCAGCCTGTCCTCTCAGCAGAGGTACCCCAGCCCTTGGATCATCTTCATAGCCTCCTCTGGACCCATTCCAACAGTTCCATAACCCTCTTATGTTGGGATTCCAGAACTGGACACAATACTCTGGGTGGGATCTCACCAGAGTGGAGCAGAACAGCAGAATCCTCTCCCTTGACCCTCTGGCACTGCCTCTTCTGATGCAGCGCAGGACACGGTTGGCCTTCTGGGCCGCGGGCGCGCATTGCTGGTGATGCCGTGGTCCCAATGAAAGCTCTTGGTGATGTCTAGGAAATCATCCCACCAAGGCTGTACTGAGAGGCAGAAATACGGTGGGGTTTAGCCCAGCAGCTCAGTCTCTCAGATGACCCTGTCGCTGCTGCAGGGACTGTTAAACATCTCTGCTGTTCCAGATGTGCCTGCATGGCAGCGCCTGGGTGATAAATACCAGGTGTAATGAAGGACTGAAGGAATGGTGGAGATGTAAGGTGTTATTATTATATCTTGTACTACGCATCTCTTGGTGCACTCAGCAGCTCAGCGTGTGCCATTCCCAGTAACCAACGCGGCGGCTGCTATTGCAACGGGGCCCAGAGAAGTGACAGCATTGTCACCTTGTAGAGGTGAGGTGCTGGAAGGGATGTATGCGGTTCTGGGGCTTGGATGGACTTGGTTTGCTCATGAGGTTTGACTGATGCTCATGATGCCTAACTGATGCTCAGGACCTCGTCCTGACAAATCCGATCCAAGTGCTTTATTGGAGACATCTGTCATGGGGGGTTTAAAGATTATTCTCCCAAGCTGCTCTTACCAATTTGTCCATCTTCTTGACATCACCTTTAAATGTCCTCCTGCCATCCCATCCAGCAGCTCCCTCCTTGATGGGAGAGGTGGATTTGCTTATCTCACCTCAGCCACTCTGTGGCTCCTAGCCCAGGCTTGGGACAGGCCATGTAACCGCAGCGTGACTACAGCACGGAGGGCGTGGTGGTTCTCATTTTGTGCAGCCCTAACACACCTGCAGAGGCACCTGGGTTATCAGGAGAGCATCTCAAACAGTGGGGCTATCAGAAAAAGCATCTGATGCTGCCATGCCCCACGGGAACACAAGAACAGGAGGTGGGTTTTGAGCTAGGTGAGCTTTCACGGTGTCGCAGGGTCCCAGCCAGGAAAAACCACCTTTGTTCCCCTAGATCTCAGTGGCAATGAGGCCAGTTTGACCAGACCATTGGTTTTCGAGCAATTCCACATCAGCGATGTATTTTCCCTCCCATAGCATGAGGTACCAAGTATGTGGTCACAGGATGGGCTTCCCTGCTGACTTGAGGATGCAACTACAGTTCTTTCTAGCAGAGATTTTTAGGAAGTGGCAGCACTTGGGTTGTCACAATGCCCTGTATTACCCAGCTGTGCTATGATGTCGAGTATCCCACCAGTGTCGTCCATAAAACTGGGCCAGTGAAGTTGCTTAAGAGGGAGACTTGGGTGATTCTGCAGTGGAAAAGCTCTTAACCATTCATTAAAACCTGCCTGAACAGGGATGGCTTTTGCACAGAAGTAACAGGCTTGATATAAAAATGTCCTCATCAGATGCATCTTTTTGCTCTGAAGATGGTGGTGGTAAAAAAATCAGAAAAAAGAAAAGAAGAAGAAAAAGAAGAAGGAAAAGAAAAAGAAAAAGAAAAAAAAGAAAGAGAAAAATAAAAAGAGAAAGAAAATGTTTTCCAGTTGCAGGCAGGTCCAAAAATGGTTGGCAGTTTGGAAACTATTTTTTCCATGCACTGAGGCAGACTGGCACCAGCACAGGAACTTTCAACCTGAGCAGTGTAAGTACAGCTATTGGAAGTGTAAACCCACAGCCGTTCTGCTCTCTGGGCGAGCAGTGCTGGTTGCAGTTGCAATTATAAGATCCATTTCTTGAGACAGGAATTCTCATCTTGTCAAGGCTCTTCATCTTGTGTTTGTGGGGAGCAAAATGAAGCCCCCACTTTGTGTATGTGAAGAAGTGCTGACTGTGATCCTAAAACTACAGCCTGCATCACCTGTACTTGCACAGGTGAAAAGAGACGCATTCTTTTACTACACAAAAGCTTTTCAGTGCTGCCAGCTTCCAGCTAACACCTTACACCTATTGGTGCAAACTGCAATTTCCAATGTCCCTATAAGGGCTAATTTGAAGAGCATAACCCATGATCTGTTTTTCTCCATCGAGAGCTGCTTTTCCTGGCATCAAGAAGTGGGAAAACCAATTTATTGACAACAGTCTGTGACATTTCCTCCTCCTTATCTCTTAAGGCCGAGTCTCCAGCTAGCCGGGTGTTTCAGAAATAATCATAAAAGAAATATTAAAAAGAAGAAATCCAAACAGTTGCCCTGTTCCCATGGAAATGCATGGGAACTGTTCAAGTGAGCACCCCTTCGCGATGTGGTCATGTGTTTGTCCTGGGGCAGCAAGTGGAGATCAGGCATCACATCCTCTCGGTTGTCTGCCTGGGGTTTGCTGGCATGGCAGATCAAATAAATCCCTTGTGCCTTGGAGGCTCTCTGCTTTTCTCTGGGCAGGGGAAGTGGAAACGAAATGTCATCTGAGACACAAATAAGTGGTTGGGACAACCTGCTGTTCTGTGCTTTTCTCCTTCCTTCTTGGCTGGTCCAGATGTTCCCTTACGTGCCCTGGTACAAGTCAGTACGAGGGTCCCTCTCTCTGCTTCCCAAGCCACCAGTGACCCCGTGGAGGCATCTCTGCCCATCAGACCTCTTACCTCCTGAGTGAGAAAGAGATGAAGAAATTGGGCTGTGAAGGTTAAAAGCAGTGTGACCAGCAGGTTGAGGGAGGTGATTCTGCCCCTCTGCTCTGCCCTGCTGCGACCCCACCTGGAGTACCGTATCCAGCTCTGGGGCTGCAGCATACGAAAGTTTTGGACCTGCTTGAAGGAAGGCAACAAAGATGATCAGGGTGCTGGAGCACCTGCCGTGTGAAGAAAGGCTGAGAGAGTCGGAGTTGTTTGCCCTAGAGAAGAGAAGGCTGAGGAAACCTTCTGGCAACATTTCAGTACTTAAAAGGGGCCTAGAGGAAAGATGGGGAGGGGCTCTTTATCAGGGAGTGCAGTGATAGGATGAGAGATAATGGTTTTAAATTTAAAGAGGGGAGGTTTAGAGTAGCTATTAGATTAGATTCTGTACTTGGAGGGTGGTGAGCAATTGAAATGGGTTGTCCAGAGAAGCCTTAGTTTCCACACCCCTGGAGGTTTTCAAGGTCAGGTTGGATGGGACTTTGAGCACCCTGATCCAGTGGGGGGTGTCCCAGTCCATGGCAGGGGGATTGGAACTGGATGGTCTTTAAGATCCCTTCCAACCCAAACCATTCTATGATTCTATGAATAATCTGAAATGCTTCACAATCAGGTTGCTCGCCTCCTACTCTACCGATTCGTAAGACAACCCACAAACTCCCTTGTTGCTCTGTGGGAAGCCAATGAAATGCTTCTGATGCCACCTTTCTGCCTGAGGTCTTTTACCCACAGAGCACATTTCCTTTACAGAGCAACCAGCACTTTAAAGATCTGCTTCCAGCTGCAGGTCCGGGGCTGCCAGGGAAGCTGTGGGCAGAGAGGAAAATCCTCAGCGTGTGGGCTCCAGCATTGGCTCAGCTGAGCAAAGCCCTGGCAGAAGCAAACATTTCCTTTGGAGCCTGTTTGATGTGTGCATGGATGGGGGAACCGTGCAGATGACAGGGCAGATACTTAGAAACTTCAGAGACAGGACTCGACTGACTCCTGTAAAACTTCCAGTTTGGATTATCACAGTATCTCAGTATCGTAAGGTTGNAGTTGTAGAGGGCAATAAGGTCTCCCCTGAGCCTCCTCTTCTCCAGGCTGAACAACCCCAGCTCCCTCAGTCGCTCCTCACAGGGCTTGTGCTCCAGCCCCCTCACCATCCTCGTTGCTCTCCTCTGAACACCCTCTAACATCTCAACATCCTTCCTAAACTGAGGGGCCCAGAACTGGACACAGCACTCGAGGTGCAGCCTGATTTATGGCCGATCTTGTAGAGAGACCAGAACAGAACAGGAGAAAAGAAGTGTCAAAAATCCTTCCTGCTCTCCTGTGCAAGGAAATGCTGAGAAAAAGCAATGAATATCCAGCCTCTGCTTGTATGGGGAGCACTGGAAGAGCTGCTGGGGTAAATGTTGCAGGTGATGGTTTACCTGTCCAAGCACTTGTCACCATTTGTGCATGGCCACAACACAGCGATGATGTCCCCACAGTTCCTTTCATGAAGGATTCCCCAGTTTGTCTCCTGCCAGGCAGCTTGGGCATATCAGAAGCACCAAATCGTTGCAGACCACAGGAAGGACCTGGGTTCTCTGTGGGAATTGTGTGAAGACTTTCAATAGGAAGCTGTCGAAAGCACTCGTGACGCTGAGGAGCAGAAGGGATCTCCCAAGGTTTTGCTCCATCCAAGCATCCCTTTTGTTCAGCTGGGTGTGTGAATAAGTGATCCAAATTTTGGCCCTTAGTGCAGTTTGCATTCTCTGCAAGGAGCTACATCCCCTCACTGCTGTGCTGGTTTCTCCTCTCCCATGCCCTACTGAAGCAGATGGCAATTTTAGAAACTGGAGCAGGGACCAAAAGTCGAGGATCCATGAATTTTCTTACGCAGACCTGCCACTGAACTGCTGTATGAATTAAGTTATTTATGCGTGCCTTGGATTGTTTGAGTGGAAGGGGATTGTGCAAAGCCTGGCATAAAGAATTTCAAACATCTTAAGGACTCGACAGTCAGAGGAAAGGTGAGGTGTTTTGTTGCATCTGTTCCCAGACTCTGATCTGTGGGCGGCGCTTCAGCAGCTGGTGACCCTCCAGAATCATGTGGTTTGGGGTTTTCTTTTGACTGCCTTTCTTGCAGAAAAGATCCCAGGAGTCTGTAAGAGCAATTAGAAATGGAGAGAAGGAGCCAGGCCACTTTGTGTGCTCTGGGTGCTCACAGTACTCTTCACCACGCTGCCAAGTTGCCACCCGAAAGCAAAGCCACCAGGTCAGCAGCAAGTTGCCTGGGTGGCTCCCACCACGGAAGTGATGGCTTGTTTGTTGCTATCCGTGCCGGTTCTTTATTTGGAGCTACGCAGCTCCCGGCCATCTGCTGATACAAACCACTGTCTCTCCCAGAGGGGTCTTTGCCAAGGGCTGCAGGTGAGCTGGGGTAAGAGAAGGTCAGCTCTGACTGCTGGGCTTTATTTCACACTAATGCATATTCTGCCACAACCTTGGCAAACTCAGCTTGCCAACAGTATCAGTAGTGGCTTGAACGTCATTGCTGCTCCTGCCTAGGAGCCTCCCCTGGCTGCTCACCACTCACCAGTCCTCTGAGGGTCTGGTTCTTCAGCAAACCAGTTCCTCCTCTCACCCCACTGAAACGTCACTGGTGCACAGCTGAGTCTTAACCAGGATGGGGCCTTTGGGTTCCCTTGCACAGACGGCTGATACTGTGATACTGTGACACAGTGCGTGGGAAGTGGCTCTTCCATTCTCAAGAGTCCCATCCAAGTCCTGATGGCCACCTCTCTAAGACCAATCCTGGACCTATGAGTGCTCCAGCTCCAACGTCTCTCTTGTAGCTTCTCGTCTCACTCCTGAGCTTATTGGAGTACCTCATCCTCATGGCCCCTCCATGCACGCACAGACTGTGACCTCCCCCAGGACATGTCCCAGCCCCAAGGCACTGTGGAGGTGTCTTGGAAATGGAGATACAATAAAAATTGGTTTTCATTTGTTTTGGCATGGGCTGTCTCTGCTGCCATCTTGGACAGCTTGACTGGTTGGGTTGAGGACACAAGACAAGCTCAGGAAGTTTCATTCGCTGCAGTTTTAGCCATGAAGCGCTGTGAAGGCTTTGCTGAGCATGCGTGCATTGCAACATCAAAACATTTCAGAGGTTTCCTGCTGATTTTTTGGGAGCGGGGTGGGTATAAAGATGTGAAGGAACTTCTGCCAAGCTTTGTCACAATTCCAGAGTGGGAGCCTGCCAAAGAAAATGTCACTTCACTGATTATATTTAAACATTGCAAAATAATTATTCTCCACTTAACCACCTTGTTCTGAGAAATTGCTCCTTGTTTGTGGAAAACTTCAGTAAAAATAAAAAAAACCCTGTTCCTAAGGCAGACAGCCAGAGGGGGAGACGGCACTCAGCACAATTAATATTAAACAAAGCAGCAAGGAATTGCTAAGACACTTCTGTCAGAAGAAGCCATCAGGCACCTCAAGAGTGATGTGATGCCACCAAGCCCATCTAACAGAAAACCAACCAAGTCATAGAACCATAGGATCACTGAGGCTGGTAAAGACCTTTAAGATCATCAAGTCCAACTGTAACCCTAACACTGCCAAGTCCACCACTAAACCACATCCATAAGTGCTACCTCTACATGTCTTTTAAATGCCTCCAGGGATGGTGACTCAAGCACTTCCCTGGACAGCCTGTTCCAATGCTTAACAACCCTTTCACTGAAGGAATTTTTCCTAAGATCCAATCTAAACTTCCCCTGACGGAACTTGAGGCCATTTCCTCTCATCCCATCATTGTTACTTGGGAGAAGAGACCAACACCGACCTCGCTACAGCCTCCTTTCAGGTAGCTATAGACAGCAATAAAGTCTCTCTTCAGCTTCCCCTTCTCCAGACTAAAGAACCCCAGTTCCCTCAGCAGCTCCTCATAGAACTTGTGCTCCAGGTCCTACACCAGCTTTGCTACCCTTCTCTGGACACATTCCAGCACCTTGATGTCTTTCTTGTAGTGAGGGGCCCAAAACTGAAGCCAGCACTCGAGGTGCAGCCTCACCAGTGCCAAATACAGGGGGACGATCACTTCCCCACTCCTGCTGGCCACACCATTTCTAATACAAGCCAGGGTGCTGTTGAACACCTGTGCACCTGGGCACACTGCTGGTTCACGTTCAGCCGGCTGTCGACCAACATCCTGAAGTCTTTTTACACTGGGCAGCTTTCCAGCCACTCTTCCGTGGGTGCATTGCGCTGCGTGAGGTTGTTGCGACTCAAGTACAGGATCTGTCACTTGGCCTTGTTGAATCCCATCCTGTTGGCCTTGGCCCATGGATCCAGCCTGTCCAGATCCATTTGCAAAGCCTCCCTACCCTTCAGCAGATCAACACTCCCATCCAACTCAGTGTCATCTGCACCAAATATTTAGCCACCAAAAGATGATTGCTTGGAAAGACAGCATTGCTCCTGCTCCCACCACACCTGTGTTGTGCCTGCCTCCTCAGACATTATCTCCAATGCCATTTGGGAAATCCCTGTTGGGATGGCTTGGCTTGGTTTCCCACACAGTTGATGCAACCAGAGTCAGCAAGCCCTCTCAGCGGTGCCACGTATGCCAGGACATGTTGTCCTGCTCGCTATGTTTGGTTTAGGGGATTAGGAACATGCCTAACCCGAGAACTTGTTGGGAACGCTATTTCACATGCAAAGCAGTCTGGTTTGGAGGGAAGTAGCAACATTTCTGTGATTAAATGAAAATAATTGGGATTAAATGGGGAGGAAAATGAAATTTCCCTGCAATTATTTGGATTTATTATAAGAAAGAATGACATATCTTGTCAGTTTTATCTGCTCTCTACAGTTTTCCCTTTATGTTTTTCTCGTACTTTTCGAAATGAATTTGGGCTCTTTTACCTCATTAATGAGAGATTACCTAGGCTGGTGAGAAGTTTAGTGTATTAGAAATGAGCTTTACTGATACAGCTCTGAAACACCGATGTACTCTTCTGTTCCAAAACCCCCTTCTGCTAAAACCCAAACAGAATAACATGGTTATTTCACTAAATTATTGTTCAAACATATGGAAGTCATTCTCTTCTCAATGGTTTTGGCATTAAGGAACAAAGAAAGCTGCTAACACTGTCTGCTCTCCATAAATCCTGCTTTATTAAACGGTTCTTCAAGAGCTACCCAGGTAGGGTTGTTAAATCAGAGTGGTGCTTGGGATTTAAGAGAAAATAGCACAACTTATTTGATGCACTTTGTTCTGTAAATAACAAATATTCACTTTGTGAAGCCCAAGGACAGAAGGTGCTTTTTTTGGATGTAGATCAGCATCTGAAGCGCTCGCTTCAGCTCTGGTGAGACACGCAAGCCTTGCTGAAGTCTAACCAGTGACTGAAATTGCAGAATAGAGACGTCGTGGTGATGAAAAGAGAGCGATCCAGACATTTCCCCTTTCCCATTTCCCTCTGTCATTTTCCTCTCTTCTCTTCTGCAGCACATGGTCCTGGAGCCTCATGAAGCGCTACTCGAGCTTCTGGATTTTCCTTGTTGCATCTCGTTATACATTTCCTATTAGGCACCTTTTTTTGAGACAGGGAATAACTGCACACTGCAGCCCAGAAGTGGAAATACCTCACACTTAGCAGTATCATAATAGCCCCTTGCCCTTTTCCTTCACCTGCCTTTCTGACTGCAGCTGTGTTGAGCCGATGTTTGCATAGAATGATACGGTGTCACCTCTCTATCTTCATGATACTACATTAATACAATTAATTGACTAGTTCATCACTACTTGTATACAGTTATATTAGCTGGCTGGTGCCAGCTCAGAGCATCTTTTTCCGTGTGAAAAGACAGAACTTGCTTTTTCCCCCCCCATTAATATCTTTTTGCATCACCTATAATGCATTTCATTTATTTGTGTTGCCAGTCACTCAGCATCAGTCAGTAAAGTCTACTCTTTGTGACTGTTAATGCTAATTTGTCCTTGCAGTTTTTTGCTATTCATTTTACCCTTTCCCTCTTGTCATTGTCTGGATCCATCAGGAAAAACCTATTTGGCTGTGAAAGCATCCCTAAATTCCTCTACAGTTCACACAGCCACCAAAAAGCCCCTCCTTGCCTCCAGTTCTGGCTTCATCTATTCTGGGAACCCGCAGCTCCAGCCCTGCAAATGTTCTGGCAGCCTTCAAGCTCCTGATGTCTTTGCAAAAGCTGATGTTATTCATTTGGAAAGCATCTTTGAACTCCTCACAGGGGACTGCCACATTTGGTGTTGTTTCTAACCAATTGCTTTTTTCATTTAACACTTCTGCTTTCTTTTTTTTTTTCCTTTTTCTTTTTCCAGGATGTTTTTTGGGTTTCTATACCACCCCTTGCCAACCCATCTAGTTATACCAACCTCCCCTGCACTTGTGCACCCCAGTCTCTCCTGCACAGCTCTTCAAGACATGACTTTTTGCCCTTTTTGTGGGTTTCCAGATCACCTGGTCCCTGAAACAGATACTGAGTTGGTCTAAAATCAGTGTCAGTGTCAGGTCCTATGTGATGTATAACCCCCTGAATGGCCGTAACGCAAACTCCTCTCCACACTCCTGTTCCTGCCCACACAGCCTCCCTGGTGACTTTAATAGCATTTTTATTTGGGTTTGGCCTCCCCTGTTATTTGTTGAGAGGGTTAACTTGTGATCCGATCTGGCTGCTAGTCCTTATCAGTGGAAATGATCCAAAGCCAAGAAGGAATAAAAGGAAAAAACTCACAAGGAATCAATGTTTTTTGGTTTCGTACACAGAGGGGACATTTTGGGTTGCATTTGGATTTTGAATTTAGGGGGTTTGTTTCTATTTTCTTTGCAAAGCAACAAAATTCTCACAAAGTTGACAAGGAGAACAAAATGGTTTACTTTTTTTTTTTTTAAGCAAAAGAGAGGGGCAGTAGGAAGAAAGTTCTAATCGTTTCATCAAGAGACAAAAACATCATCCAAAAGAAAAAGATTTTCAGCACTGTGTTTGGAAAATTTGTAAGAATAGCAAAGGTGTAGCTATATTAACTATACATTCTCAGATTTATACAAACATTTATAAAACATGAATGAATATGAGAGGGAATAGTTCTATTAACAAAAAAATTAGAACACAAGCTTTTAATATCTATACGAGGGAAAACAGTTCATTTACTTAAACAGCAGTTTAGAAACCAGAAACAAACAAGAAAGCATTAGTTGCTTTCCTATGGATTTCAATTTTCTAGTTAAAATCTCCTGATGGCTTCTAGGGAAGCCTTAGGTCTGTAGTAATTCTCAGGAAGCAGCATTGCTGACTGCAGCACAAACCAACTCAAATTGTGCTGATTCGGTAGGCAAAGCCTTTGAAACCAGGGGAGCTTGTGAAGGAGTCAGGATCTTAAGAAATGCCAATATTATTTCAAGAGGAAAGAAGCAAAGAAGCTCTATTTCCAAAAGGAGCAAAACTGGAAGGTAATTAAACTCAGCAGCATCCTAGAAGCCAACACAAGGCTTAACTTTTGAGTTCAGCTTGGACTGAAGCCCATGGCTGAAAGCTGATATGGGCTTTTCCTAGCACAGGGATAGTTAAAGAGTGGTCCAGCAGGGCTGTAGCCTGAATATAATCTAATAGTTAGTGCTGAGACACAGCATGGAGATCATGCAGTGGTCTGGTAAATTGTGGAGAGTTAGGAGCAGAGTGGTGGTTTGCACACTGGTATTTCTGAGAACTTCACTTCTGTGTTAAAGATCATCTGGATCTTCAACCACCTGGATCTTCAACCACGTTAAAGCTCACCTTGTACAAATCGGGTTTAGCCCTGGCAGACTGTCAGGGTTGCTCGGGGCTGGGCAAGGGCCAGCTGCCCATGTCAAAAAGCATGAAGCGTATCTGCACTGGGTCCTCATGCTTGGAGTAAGAAAAACTCTTCTGAGAAGGGAAGAAAACCACAAAAACTCTTTTTCTTCCTTTCTTTCTTTATGGTGCCCTGTTATAAAGGAAGGTTGGTTGAGTACCAAGACCCAAGACATACTCTGGTACATCAACACCGTGGAAAACTTTATCAGCCACAGATACTGATGTCTTAACCTATGCTGCTTGAGCAGAATTCAGTTAATAAATGTCTAATAAAGGACACGACGGACTGTTTCTTAAATGAGATAACAAAGGAACAGGATTTACTTCATATTTTAAGAATTAGATTATATCAAATGTGTAATAAAAATATTTTCTATAGGATATTAAAATATATACATATATAAACTACCTTAATTTTAATGCCCTGTTGATATTGATGTGGTCTCTACAATATCCAAGTGTAACTAAGTGAGGCTGCCCAGCAACCTCTGTTATACCTCAAACAGTGATTACAAAACTAAGAGCCTTGTCCACACTGTAAATTAAACCTGCTTGAAAATGAGATCTGAAATTGTCTGCTTGGCCTGATCCAGCACCCACAAATAGTCAGACTAAGTCCACTCCTGACTGCAGGAGCTGGATTAGGTCCTAGACACAGTCCCGAAATGGTGTGGTTTCCAACCCTGTTGACTGGGCAATTATAAAGGCACTTGAGGGAGTTACTGAGACCTTTGAGGCACTTCCTGGTAAAATATAAAGTATTAGATATTTTATTTATAATATTTAGAGATATATAGAAATGGTCTTAAGACAATTTGGGCACATCTGTACTTCATTTTGAAGAGGGGTCCAAACTGCCGTGTCCCAGACATTGCCTTTGCTCAGACACTGGATGTAGACTATAGTCAAGCTTAAGGGAAGCTGAGAGCTTGGAGGTGACGATGGACCAAAGAGCACTCATGCCCGCACCTTCCTACAGCACCTGTCTCCATAAATCCCTCTGGTCTTGCTTGTCCAGCCCATATGGAGGAGCTATTCAAAATCTCCTGCCTAAAGTGCCTGCAACGGGCAGGCTGAGCTGGCACTTTCATCAAAGACAACCTAAAACTGGTGGTGGAGATGCAGGGGGGTGAGCATAAAGAAGCACAGATTACAGTCTGGCCCTACACCCACTGAGGACAGTGCGGACATGACTTTGGGCTGTGCCTCCAACACAGCCCATCTAGCACTGTGTCTAAAGCAAGTTCAGATTCATTTTCCATGCCAAGTTTGAAGCACAGTGCAGACAAGGTGTGAGGGCCAGATCCTGATTTAATGCAGGCAAAACTCGCCATTATCATTGGCCTGAGCACTTACTCTTGCATTATACTTTAAGGTAGGTAGCATGGGAGTTCTCCTGCTTCAGAGAGTTAATATAGGGGATTTGACCACCTGCAGAGGAAAGTTTCTCGCTGAGCTTTCGGTTTATCTGCTCCATGTGCCTGGTGTTTTTCCTGGCTTGCCGGAGAGACCTCTTGACTTTCTTCACCCGATCTCGCAGCTGCTTGTTACGCTTCTCCAGTGTTGCCACTTTCTGCTGCAGCTTCTTCACTCTGTCCTCCTCCTCAAACAGGGCTTTCTGGACTGAGGAGCACATGAGCTGAGGGGACAGCAGAAACAAAAGAGCAACAGGTGAGGTTTAAACAAAAACATTAAAGCAAGGGAGTTGAGCTTATTCAGCCTGAAGAAAGAGAAGGCTATGGAGATACCTTATAGCAGCCTTCCAGTACTTAAAGGGGGGCTACTGGAAACATGGGGAAAGACTCTTTATCAGGGAATGCAGTGATAGGACGAGGGGGAACAGTTTTAAGCTGTAAGAGAGGAGATTTACATTAGATATTAGGAAGAAATTTTTATTGTGAGGATGGTGAGGCACTGGCACAGATTGCCCAGAGAAGCTGTGGAAGCTTCCTCTGAACATAACTCTCTCATTTCACCAGCTACACAGGCACCAAGTTCCATGTTTTCTACCTAGGCAACATTTTCCAAGCAGAAAAAGAGGAGTTGTCAGGGGCTCAAGGACAGCCCCACCATAAAATTTCTGATCTACAGGAGCCACCATCCAAATCTATTTCTGCCCAGGGTGATGTACCTCCTTCCTTTTTGTCCTAAAAAAAGCATCCCGGGATATTTTATTGTGCAAGTGGGACTTTCAGCTGATTCCTGCACTGGGGCACTGCGAGGAATGGCAGTGTCTTCTGCTGATTTATCTAGATTTTTTCTTATGTGTGTCAAGCACTCCTGGAGTCTGGATGGGCTTTCTCTGGCAGAACATTTGGAACAGACAGCGAATGTAAATAAACAAGTAAATCCTCACTGTGATGATGAAGGATTACATGTTTCTTTCCATCTTACTTTGTAGTATTTTCAACAACTCTAAGTAGGGGAGGGAGCCCGCTTCGATGAATAAGTTTTCATTTGCTTTGGAAACCCCCAGCAGCTGAAAACCATGGACAGTCAACACAAAGACAAACACAGCAACTGCTTCCAGTCCCCATAAGCTCTTGCTTCTTGTGCGAAAGCACCGCAGAGCTTTGCTAAAAGGCAAATGCTTGCCCCGACCACCCTCTCACTAGGGCTCTTTTGGAAATGCAGACCAGGGAAACTGGGAGCTCGCAGACAGAGGGCCAGAAACTGCACTGAAGAGGAGGGAATTTGGTTTTGATCACAGCTCATTCCAAGCACTATTTGAAAACAGCCAACGTATCGTGGCTTTTGTGATTGCCAAACCCTTGCAAAACTTCAAGCAAAACACTTTGGGGATTTAAATCCCTGCAAAGGAGAACACTGAGTTAGGAAAAGACGTTTGTTGGGAAGACAGGAGGTGGAAATTCTACTTCATGAAGGATTTCTTGCATTTTCCATTGATGCAGTGACAGGCATGGCATTCAACACAGTCCGATGCAGAGGAACAAACAATTCATGCAGCTGAAGTGAGAGGTTGTCTGGGCTGGTGGGAGCATGGCAATGTCTGATGGTAGACATTAGGGACATCTAAGTTAGCCTCACCCCAGACGTGCACCCAAACATTTTGAGGTTGGTCCTCTATCAGCAGAGGTAGTCCAGCTCTACTGAGCCACTCAGAAACTTCTCACACACCATCAAAATGCCAGCCAGCTCATTTGTTTATCATGGTCCTCACTCTCCAGGCTGAAACCCACAGTTTACTGCTTGAATTATCTGGAGGTTTCCAGAGACATACCTGGAACAAGGCAGTTATAAGAAACTGAGGAATTGTCAGATATACATGGATTTACTCACCAAAAGGGCAGATGATAGGAAGAGCCCAGCTTGATAATTAGATGCCTGCCTGCAATTGCAGGACTACCAGCAGAAAAATAAACCCTTTGTCTCTTCTGCATGGGGAAAAATAACAAGGTGGAGTCCTCACATCCTCACCAGCTGGTTACAAACAGCATTTCTCACAGAGCTCTGCAGTGAGGATGGTGTTTAAATGTGAGTGCTGTCCTGCCCTTGCTGTTACTGCTAGGGCTGTGTTTCACATGCTTATTTTTATAGTGGTGCTGAGAACTGTGTAACTGTGAGAGCTCAGCACAGCCTGTGTAACTAACCCAGCTGCTGAACAAAAGGGTTATAAGTTAACCAACACTCAGTCCGTGTTGCTACTTGAATACTCATTCACAGCCAGATGAGACATCCCTGCATTGCGCAGTCGTTCCTATGGAGCATATCTACAGACAGGAATTTCACAGCCCATTTTGTCTGACCTCATGCACCCATAAATGTGCACACTTTGCACTTGATGACCAATATATTATATTATATTATA
>VWPV01007562.1:0-40932 GCA_013389885.1 Geococcyx californianus | reverse complement strand
ATTTTTCATTTATTTTAAAATTGAGGATCATTAATGAAATGAGACAGAGAGATAGGTCAAGAGGTTCATCTTAAATTTTTTATTTTGTTTTTGATTTTCTTTTAAAACTTTCTTCCATATATCAGAAGTGGTTTTAATACCTTGCAAGGGTCATGTGCTGCTCCTTTTCATAGTGTAGTTATTTTGACATCTTAAAATTGGATTTTGCACAGTGTGCAGATGTTCAGCACTGATGTACGTATTACTTTGAATTTTTTGGACACATTGCAGGTATAGTCTTTAAAAAAAACCCAAACAAACAAGTATTAGCTTTCAACTTTTATGAAACTATAGCTAAGAAGTTACTAATAATGTTAAGAAATTAACTTACTAAAACTTTTCTTGTTTTGGCCCTTTGAATTGAATTTGATATTTAGTTATCCTCTTTTTTGCTTATGCCATTTTTTGTGTTTCAGTCAGTGCATGAGGATATTTACATCAAGTCTTCATCTGGCAAATTTGTAGATTGTGAATTTCTGAAAAACTATCCAAATGCTTTTAAGATTAACTGTTTCGGTTCATGAGTGAATTAAGATAAACCTATTACAGGAACTTAACAAACCTGCATGAAGTGTATTTTAATAAAAGTAGACATTATTAAGGTACAGATTTAGAAACTATTTGCTGCTATGCAAACCTTTTCTGCTTATTTTTGTCTCTACTATATTTTCATTAAACATACAAATTTTTAAAAGTTAACTATTTTCAATGAAAAAATTCAGTTGTCGTAGGTGTAAAGTTATCCTTTCTCCCTCCTTGTAATAGTAAGGTGTTCAGATGCAAAATTCTAGATTATGCAAAGAGATTCAGGATAGAATTTGTATTTGTGTTAATGGATACTAATGCAGGGAACAAATCTTGAGGAAAAGATGTTTTGATTATGATTTATAGTCTAAGTGTTTCAGTCAATGTCTTCCCAGTTAACTAGAGGATAACTGACTTGTATATGAATAAATACTCTCTGTGCTCTGATTCATCCCAAAGACGTTGCTTTAGGGAATTCAGTCTCCTGGGTATAAAAACAATACTGAAGTTTCTTTAGTAAATCACCATTAGTTTAAAAATAAAATTAACTGAAGCTGTTACTATTATGAGAAGCTCAGAAGGCAGATTTTTATATAGAATTTTATAAATTGATTTAATAAACCAGCAAAAAACTTAATCTGAAAAGTCATTTTTGTTTTGTTTTAAGCTTTGCTATACCTTTGTCACTTTTTGGAGTCCTGTATAAAAGCTTTCTTGTTTCTTAACCCTTTAACATCTTAGGTAATATGGATAAAACTAGTAAAACAGTAAGTGGTTAACAGACCTTTGAAATCTACCCTGAAATACTGTAAGTTTTGTTACTTCACAATGAAACATATGAGGCCATTAGTTATGATTCATCTAGTATATGTTTACACATGACTTACTTTTTTCTGTAGGACCTGAGAGAGATACATAATAAACAGCAAATACAGAAGCAAAAGAACATGGAAGCTGAGAGGCTGAAACAGAAGGAACAGGAAAGGAAGACAGTAGAACTGGAAAAGCAAAAAGAAGCTCAAAGGTAACAAACTGCTATAATTTAAACCCTTTCTGTAGAGGTGTTTAAAGTGCACAGCCTTTTGCAAACAACTAAAACTTTACATTACCAGGAGCATAATCTGATCTCAAATAATACCTCACTAAATGGCAGAGATACTCAAGACCTAGACTAAGTTTCGTTTCAGTGCAGATGATCCCTTTTAAAGTTAGGGAAATCTCTTGGCGTATCTTTGAATGAGAACTGTGTTGTGGACTGGGAAGGTGGTTGATGCCCCAAGCCTGTCATTGTTTAAGAGGCATTTGGACAATGCCCTTAATAACATGCTTTGACTTCCTGAGCTCTGAATTGGTCGGGTAGTTGGACCAGATGATCACTGTCGCTATAGGTTCCTTCCAAATGTTCTATTCACTCCACTCCTGTCTGGGACTCTTAGATGTCAGTGGTACATACAAATATTAGCAGTGTTACTTAAACGTGTAGTGAACTTCTACATCTAGAGACATTCTTGAACAGTGTAACTAACTAGTTCTGTCTTTCATATTAATATAAAATACAGAGATAATATTTTTTGATACACACTTAAATACATGGAGAAAAACAAATTTATGTAATGTATTTACATAAAATATGTAAAATATTTTTAATATAAACAGCTGTTGGTCAAGAGATGAAAACAAAGGCCTAGGAACAAGGGGATCTTCCTGTAATGGTATTACCAATAATTTAACTGTGACCTAAAGCAAATTGATGACCTGTGTCAATAAATAGCAAGTCAAGCTTCTTTTTACATTTCAGGCAAAAAAAATCCCAAGGTCTCAGTTAAAACTATATCTTACTTGCAGTAATCTTATACGTAGAAGCAGTTCAATTTAAATATTTCTTAAATCATTTGCGTCAAACTTATGCTTTTAGAAATCTGAAGATCAACTTCAGAAATAGAAGACTTTCTAAGGAAACAGCTTTCTATCCTGAAAAAATAACTACATTAAATATGGTACTTATTGCTAATTTTCCTTGAAAAAGAGCGCTGATGAGGTATGTGGTGTATAAGAACACTAAAAAATATTTTGTTTCAGAATATTAAATAAAATACTCTACTTCTTTCCAGAAAAATGAAAATTTAAAAACATTTTAAAAAAAGGAAAAAATTCTGCTATGGAAAACTTCATTTCTGACTTTTCATGCTAGCTGAGCATTCAGATAATACTGGTAATGCTGCCCAAATACTCAAGCTTCTAGGTAATCGTAGTTGTATACCTGATAATGAGCAGTCTACCAGTCTTACTGATTTGCAACAAATGCCAAAATGAATAGGGTAAATGATTAATCTTCATAATCTAGATACTGCCCCATAATGATAACAAAAGTAACAGCTCTAGGAAAAGCGAAGAAAGAAAGAATAATCTAAGATCCTAATTATGTGCATTTTAATCTTTGACTTAACAGCTAACAACAATCACTTTATACTGAGAACCATCTCAAAAATTTTGTCTTGGTAGTTATGCACTGAAATGTGCATATAAATTAATTGAGCAAACAAACATACAGACAATGCATACTTGGGGATTGTCGAGGTCTTTTTGAAGACCTCTTGAGACTAATTATCTTAAGGCTAGTCCCATGCAGACTTGCATGACTGTGGGGAAAATATACAGTTCAGAGGGGAAAAAATCCTACATTTGAGTAAAATGAGTAGAACTTACACTTGGTGTTTGGGATAAGAACTGTCTGACTAGTACAATGCAGTTGATGAGAAAAAAAAGGAAATTAAAAGAGTAAAAACAAGTGTAGGTAAATCCCAGATCAGAGGTCATATTTCGCAATAACTAGCATATTATGAGTCTTTAAGTAAGGAAAAGGGTGCAATGTCAAGTTTTCTATTCCTAACCCCAGGTTGTGGGACTTGCCTCTAGGCTTGTGTTTCTTTAGTTTCTCTGTCTCTTCTTATTTCCTTCCCTATCTTCAATTTGTGAAATCACCTTCCATAACAATCAAAGGAGAAAATTCTGTAGCTTCTATGGAAGGGAAAAAGAAATCACATATCCCACACTCCCCAAAGATGGATTTTTGTCTGATCTTCTTGCTCCAGCAATTAGAGCAAACTTGATTTATAAGTATGGGAAGACTTAATCACTCTACTCGTTTCCCATCTAAAGCCCAACTGACAAAACTCACCAGGCAAGACACAACTCAAGTCAAAAGAAAACTGAGCTCTCTCTGTCTGTGTATTGTAATAGTGTTGCTTCAGTGTTGCAACAAAACTGCTGAGTGAATACTTTGCAAATGAATACACAAAGGAAAAATTCAGAGATTAAACTGAGAGATTATCAGAACAGTGAATTTATTAACTTGTTAGATGACTGTACATTGAAGAATTTTTAAGCTTGTAAGTTAGTAGCTGCCATCTTGAAGAGACACTGGGTACCCTGACAGCTCTCAGAAAATGTTCTTGTCAACTGAAAACTTACATTGAGAGATGAGATTTTTGCCCGCTGGTGCCAACCTACTGTTTGGAAAGTGCATTTTTCCCTGTAAGGAATAAAATTCTTTTTCACAGTTTTTGGGCAGGAATTTGTGTTGCCCTTGCACACTATATAGAATATATTTTATGTCAACTCTGTAATGACCAGCTTGTCATGCATTTGTCACTGATTTTGTAAGTATGAGGAAAGAGAAGAAGTGGAATAGGTCATGGAAAAAAAATAAAGCACACAGTGTTATAGCCCTTTAGACTTATATTTACTGGTGCAAATTGTTTCTAGGAGAGAATATTTATTCTCTTCTGTTATTTTATCCACTGCTGTGTCGGAAGAACTTGTTAGCTTTCTGGCTTTTGCAGTTTGGAATGTGAAATTTTCTGAACAGATCTGCAACAGTGATAGAAGAAGCTTGCAGACATTCTTACTACTTGCTTCTCATCAGGAGAATTAGAACTGCCGTATTTTCTGATCACTGCTTTTTTTCTTTATTTCTCTTTCCTCTGGTTTGGCTATTTCAAGTCTTACCTAGGGATGCTTGACAAAGAAAATAAGCAGAACCGATTCCTGACTTCTTCCTGCATTTTAGAGTTGAAGTGAGTGCTGAGCAGATAAAAAGTGTTTAACTTGCTGCTTATAGGGCTTAAGGGAAAGCTTTCTAGTAAGAATTCATTATTGAAAATGTGTGGTGATAGCTGTAGCTGCAGACCTAGATTAAATAAAAGGATTTGTGGGCAGAAGATGATAACTTGCAATGCTGATAATGGGATGCTCAGATTACTCGAATTGAACTGCTTGGGAAGAGAATTTGAAAAACAGCCTTACAGTTAGAGAGAACCAAGGAGCTTACGTCTGCATCGGTGAATGCCAAGGAGTTTTGTTTCTTCAGCCAAGGGAAATTATTTTTTTTTCTCTTTATCCGTTCTCCATATTACTCATCACTTAAAGCACTGGTATAAGATTTATGAATCTCATGAAAAACTATGAGAAGACAATACTCAAATGTTGTTGAATCCCCAAGTTGAGACTTGGATGTTGTTGAGTCGAATAGGTGGTACTGAAAATGCAAGATACTTAATATTATCAAGCTTATAATTTTCAGAGTGTTGTGAGCTAAGTATTGTTCTCAGATACCTATGTAAACTTTCATGTGATAATAAGAAAAATGTAGGTAAATATATTCATTTTCATGTCATTGTAGAGGAGAAGAGATCACAGCCTCAATAAAGAAGGTAAAATTTAGCATGTGCGAATCTCTGAAGAACTCTGGCAAGAAGAAAGTGTTGAATGTTTTTTTCCACCTTACACTTGGCTCCAAAATAACTAGTTTATCATTTCAGGTTGTTCTTTACCTCTTTTAGAGTTGTGTGGGATCATATTGTAAAGGTACAGAATTGATATATGAGTTCAAATTAAAAATTAAAGGTAGTCTTTTAAATGTGAAGACAAAGCAACTCAAGGTAATGGACATCTGCACTTAGTAGTAGGTTACATGAAATAATGTTCTCTCACTTGTTTGAGAGTCACAACTCTTTATTTATGAATACACATGGAGTCTTTCTGAATATTTCTCCTTTGCCCTCTAGGAGTCATTGTGTAAGAAGATGCTGTGGAGTGGTTGATAACTCACCAAAATAAAATTAACACCTCTTACAGGGTATGCAAAAGCCATAAAGAATATCCTTTGTATTATAGATCACACACAAGGACAACTAACTTTTGTGGTCTTTTGTTTGACTGGCTTAAAAAACCCACTTTAATTGTCCAACAGGCGAATCCAGGAACGGGATAAACAGCGGCTTGACCGAGTGCAACCAGAAGAAGAGCTTCAGTGGCAAAAAAAAATTCAAGAAGATGAAAAGCAAAAAAGGGAAGAAATAACCAAGAAGAAGGAAAGTGAGGATAAGGGGAAACAGGAAATGCAAGATAAACTGAGTAAGCTTTTCCAACCACATCAAGAGCCAGTCAAGCCAGCTGTCCAAGCTCCCTGGTCAAATGCAGGTACAAGAAAAAAGTCAAGAAATGCTGCTGTATGCACCTCTTGAACAAGTCTTTACTGAATATTATGTTTCAAGATGGATTGTTAGTCTTATTAAAATAAATCATATATGGATTGAGCTCTAGTCTCCAAAAAGTTGTTCTTTTTGGCTTCACTATTCCTCCTGAAAATGTGGTGTTTAGCAGAGTGAAGCACAGTTGATGAGAATCACAGTGCCAGCTGAAGAGACAATCTTAGCTCTAAGTTATTGTAAGATCTTGAAGCAAGATGCCAAAATTTATTTCTGCACTTTTCTTTACAATTCTTATTTTTGGTCTTGAATATACGCCTTGGTATTTTTTAAAGTAGTAGCAATGTGTTATTGGTTATCCTTTTTCCTCTTCCCCCTTTCCCATGCACGTTTATTGAACAAATGACCTGAAGTCTAAGATTTAATCCCCTCTTTTCTGCTATACACATAATAACTTTGAGCTGAGAGTATTTTCTTAGCATTATGATTTTTGCCCCTATTGGGAAACATGGTCCCCTCTTAAGTGGCTTTGATAACATGTGCAGAAGAACTGATTGGGAATGTAGTATTTGTTTAAATATTTGATCACAGGATTGCATAAAAGGGAAAATATTTTCCATCTTTTTAGCCCAAATCTAGAATTTACTTAATCTAGTACATTCTCTTGCTATGTTTTATATGTGCAGAGTTGCAGAGGGCACTTTTATGACTAAATAGGCAAAATAAGGAAGTGCATTGTACAAGAGAAAACTAGGTTATATCTTTGGAGTTTTGCTTTCTTCTTCTTTTTCCAGTAATGCATCTTTAGCATGTAATTTTTCTAAAACACCATCTGTAAATGACCTCTTTTCAACAAATCTGTATGTACTAGAACATTTTAAAACATCATTGAAATATAGTCAGGCTGCAAATGAAACCACTACAAAGACAGGCTCTATAGACATTTGGGATACCATTGATAAATGCAAGAACATCACTTTTAGAATTGAACCTATGATGATCAGATTTAACCTACAAAATCATTGAAGCATTTGAGAAGTCATATGTGTTGCATCATAAGCACATTATTTTTTTCAATGAAAATAGCTGTACACCTCATAAAAGTTCAAATATAGTAATATTCTACTTGATGTTTAGAAGAGAAAATGGTAAGAAAATTGTATTTTAAATAATTTATTTTCTTATTTCTCCTTGTGTAAAAGAGAGAAAGTATACTTCCTACAGACAATGTGAGGTTTGTGTTTTCTCTGCTTTCACCTCACTTTTCAAATATTTAAAAATAATGTGTTTTGATTTCTTTTTTAAATACGTTTGTGTTTTTTCCTTTGCTCAGAAAAAGCTCCTCTAACCATTTCTGCTCAGGAGGATGTAAAAATAGTGTATTATAGAGCATTGTATCCCTTTGAATCAAGAAGCCACGATGAAATCAGTATACAGCCTGGCGACATAGTCATGGTAAGAAATGACTGTGATATTACTTGAAAAAATTACTTCATATTTAGCACTTCTATGATTGAAGTTATATATGGTTAGATTTTTTTACAGGCTTGAGAGAAATATTTCAGTGAATACCGAAATGATATGACACGACACAGTAACCCTATTGTAAGAGCGAATACCTTACAATTTATTCTAAATTTTAAGTTTAAGCATAATCTGTGAGTAGATCATAACAATTTTAGTGTGCTGATCTGTGTGTGTCTGTCAAAGTGCTTGAAAAGATTCCTTTACGTTATTATCTCAGTGGGAGGATTTTTGTCCTCTAAGGTACCTAGGGAATAAAATTACTGTTATTTTCTGTTGAGGGGAGTGGCTATTATATGTGGAGTCAAAAACTGGCCTTGAAAAATAAATTTATGTTTCTAATAAGAAATGTACCATTTTATGAGAACAGTAAAAGACCAGTGGAAATTTTCTAATTTGGAAAATTGCCTTTATTAAGAAAATGTGATATCCATGTGATTTTACTGTGTAAAACGATGCTAAACTGGCTTCCCTTCTGTCATGATCACATAAACATTAACATAGTCTTTGTATGGTGGTGATACTTCTTCAGTAATACTAGAAATTTTTATACAATTCTTCTGGTGACAATTTTTGACAAAATGATCTGGTATATTTGTAACTATATTTGTAATTTACTCTGTTCTTTTTTTCATTTTATCTAAATAACTCTTTTGTGACATAGTTCAAAATTTATTTTAAAGAGGATATACAGTGGATAAAATGTCATTTCTGAAAAATGGAAACTTCATATCCTAAAAATTTGGTTGCAGGTGTGCTGATACAGAATAATTTCCTTTCTTTTTTTTAGGTAGGTACGAGATGCAGGGATATGGTCAGCCTGTAACTGTCGTGTTGAACTCTAAAGCAATATTCTACTTTTGTCTCTAATTATCACTAAAAATGTAGTTCTGTTGTTAATTACTGCAGTTATTAAATGTGTATATTAATAAATTGCTAGTATGATCATCAGTGCATATTAAGAATGAAATTCCTAGTATAACTATTACATGATACCTTATTCACTGTGGGAAGGTATATTAAAATTTTGTGTTCTACCTAACAAAGTAAATTTTGAGAGCTATTACATTTTGCACAGTTCAGTAAGAGTGGATTTTGGAAAAAATACTCGTTGTAGACTCTCATAAGTTGTAATGATAACTGTTTTTTGAAAAGCGTGTGTTGTCTGGAGGTGAGCCTTCATCTCTTGGCCTTTTTGGTTGCTGTGGGGTTTTTTTATTGAGTTAGCTTTGTCGCCCTAACGTGTTTGATACATTAGAATCTGCTTTTGAAAAATAAAGGTGAATCCTGGATTAGTAACTCTACTGTATGACTCGGGAAGATGCCCAAAGACGTTGTGAATAATGATGTGGTGTGTTACTCTGCATCAAGAAATACTGGTCAGTCAGTTGTTCAGTGAGAAGGGATACAGGTACATGGGTCTCCTTAGGCTGTTGAAGAATGCTGTGTTGTCTTGCTTTTTTGGGGAAAGAGATTGTAGCTTAGGCTTACAAGTAAACTAATTTTTTCCTTGAGGAAGAGCTATCTCTATTAGACTTGCAGGGAAATAACATTTTCTTGCCATGAATATATGATTTTAAGGAACATTTCATATGTTTTAAATAGGGACTTATAGGTAATCTGAGTCTTTCTGTATGTTGCTTTTGGACTTTATTTTAACGTACTCCACTAAAGTAGAAAAACTACTCTCAATTTTCTTTATTTAACTTACTTTTGACAGTAATTAAACCTGACGACTGATTCTTGTGGGATTTATCTCCTCCTCTGTAGTAGTTGCTTAAATGGGCTACTCTTAGAAAAGTTAATATAAGTAAGACTTCTGTGAAATGTGTTATAATTCTGCCTTGCTTTAACTCATTGCTTTCCTGATGGAGGTTAAAAGGGAATGGGTAAGTGTGCTGTATGACTGTTAGGAAGTCTATTCATAAATACGGATTTTGTTACCATGTAGTTTACTTGTTTTTAAGTTCACTTTAGGGTAAAATTAACAAACTAGCTCACATTTTCAAAAGTAATTTAAGTACAATGGACCAGAACTTACTTTTGATGATGTGCATTTGGACTCCTAGACTCTTTGTCCTTATGTGTTTGTCATGTCCTGTGGTTCTAAAAGGTTTGGATGGGTTATGTTTTTTGGAAAATAATAATTTACAAGCTTACATGTTAAAGTGTGTCTGATTGATGGCATAAATGCAACTCTGTAGTTAAGCTAACCTACACAGTTAGGATTTTACTGTGTGCAACAAAATAAGTATTCCTTAGAATAACTGTGTTCCAACATAGAGGAATTGAGCATGTTACCATTCTAACACCATAAATGGCTTTGTGTGTGCAGGCTTGTGCAATCATGTCCTGTATTCATATAGCTGTACAGAAGATACCACCCAAACTGTAACTGCCACGAGCAAAGAATCCAGCTGAAGCCCAAATCCATTGACTGTGCACATGGGAACCAGGCCTAAATCCTGGATGTAAATAGGACTGCAGAATTCATTATGTCAGAATGACTTGTGGCTTTAATAGATGTATAGCTTGTAAATAGTTTTTATGACAGTGTAATGCACTTTTACACTGTGCATGAATCTTGAGATCTGTCTTGGTGCAAATGAGGGAGAATCTTGAGGGTTTATTCTGAAAGGAAAAGGCTTTGTAAATTGTGGAGGGCTTTTTTCTGCCTGACTTTCCAGTACCTATAGCACTGTTTTATCTTGTGTAATGGTTTAGAGAATGCATAGGGTGTGGGCTATATTATTTTTAATTCTTCCACTTCGTAATTACAGGGATTTTATAATTTCTTTTAACTTGTATTTCTGCTTTCTCTGCTTCTGACCTTTCTGTGTACTTTAAATTTCTTTCATTGTAAACTCGGTTGATTTATGCTCCTAACTATAACTTATACTCCTTACTTATAACTATAACTTAACTTGATTTTGTCTGGGAACAAATATTTTGAGGCAGGAAAGCCATGCCTCTTTCAGGGCTCTGTCTAAGAGTTCAGTTTCTATTATGTGTGTGAATATATGTATACAATATGTGGAATTCTTTTCCTTTGGATAGCTCTCTTACAAAGCAAGTCCTGACGGCATTTGCTGCTGTCGGGCTTCAGCTTGAAGTAAACGATTAGACTCTATTATTGCTGTTAATGTTTTATATAATACAGCTCATTTAAACAAACTTAAGAGTAATTCAATGAAACAGGTGCATTATTGAATTAATGAACTGTAGTGTCTCTGATAGCAGGAGAACATAAGTCAAACAGGAACTTCATAAAGAAGCTTCCATCGAAAACCTAAACCAAATTCATAATGATAATTTTTTCATCAGTTATGTTAGTTTTCAATTGTGAGAGTTAGAATGAATGTTTTGTGTTAGACACATAGACAGCCTCATTGTGTTACATCCTGTGTAGGCATAATCAGCACGTGGCCTCTGGCCTGTAGAGCTTATATTCAGCATTAGAACAGGAATTCCAGTAGTCTCAATATATCTAGATCAAAAGCCTGCAAGTAGAATAGAATACAAATGGTCATTTAATGGATAGATAGTTCAACAAAACAGACGGTGGTACTCTGTTTAGCTTTGTTAAAATACTTTGTGCGAGCATATTAGGGTTTAGCTTTGTATGTAGAGTGAGTATCTGCTGTAGAACAGGGCTTCTTTTTCTGTGTGCATGCACTGCTGGTGATATACAAACCAGGTCAAAGTGGAGTAGGCCACTGCAGAGCCTTCTGCTGACAGAGAAACTAACAGAATCGGAGCCTCATCCAACCTGGACTTGAATATTTCCAGGGATGAGGCATCTACTGCCTCTCTGGGCAACTTGTTCCAGTGTTTCACCACCCTCAGTGTAAAAAATTTCTTCCCAGTATCTAGTCTAAAAGTCTCTTTTAGTTTAAAACCATTATCCCTTGTCCTATAGCAACAGGCACAGTTTTCCTGTGCCTTTCATATAAGCACCCTTTAAGTATTGAAAGGATGCAAGAAGTTCTTCTTGGAGTCTTTCCTTCTCCAAGCTGAACCACCCCAAGTGTCTCAGCCANGTATTTCACCTTGTTGAACCTTATGAGGCTTTCACAAGCCCACTTCTCCAGCTTGCCAGGGTCCCTCTGAATGGCATCCTGTCCCTCAGATGTGTTAACCTCATCACTCACCATGATATCATTCACATATGGTATCACTCCCATACTCTGGGATGGTTTGTTGTAGGCACTTGGGGATAGTGGGTGTAAAAATATAAGGAAATTAGAATAAAGTAATTCTTAGAAAAGTTCAAAGACATTTATTTTATTCCATACTGTACTACAAAACCAGATGGAAATTATATTTTATATAAATAACTAGGAAGCCAGATCTTTTATGAATGTTAGAGTTAATATTATCCTTCTAAGTGCCATTTCATGAGTATACATAGAAAATTTAATTGGACTGAATAAGCATGAACTTGACTGTCCTAGTAGGCTGGTTTAAGAATTATTTTAGCTTAAAACTGTCTTCTAAAGAGACATTATATCAGTTGGTTTTAAAACTTTTTGGTAGATATTTTTTTTTTCCTTTGCTTGTGAAAAACATTTCTTTCTGAAGAATCACCGGCATTTCTGTATGACTGATTAATTTCAGAGATGCCCATTTTAGAACTTTGCCATAACAGAGTTTTGGCTTTTCAATCCTGATTCATTTGTGTGTTAGTGATTCTAGTTACTACCTGACCAATTGAATGTGAGTAGAAACTGTGTGACTGTTATTACTGTTTAGATTATTCAACTTGGCATCAGGTGCTGATAATCCATTTCTCACTCTTTCCCCCAAGATTCACCCTGTGCTGTGACCTTCCATCACTCGTACTGCTTTAACAATGAGTCCTTTTCAGTGCTGCAGTGACAATTTTTCTCTGCACTGCAGTAAAACCACATTGAACTGGTCAAGCATGTAGTCCATCTATTTCTGGGTTTGCTTTGAATTAATAAGGACTGAGACAGAGCATGGGCCCAACAAAAAGCAGAAATAATGGATTGCTTTGCACCAAAACCGGGGATGTGAGATCCAAATTACAATGGGAGGCAGTCAAAGAGTCAACAACTGGCCATCCATCAACAGCTCAAATGAGCAGTCCAGAGACAATCAGAGGCAGAAGCTTTGCTTTTTAGTCACCACTAAGCAAAACTATGGTCCCTCCTTTAGTCAAGAGTGACTATGTTCCACCATTTTTTCCATTATTTTTTTTGTCTAAACAGGCAGCTGATTGGGTTAGGTTTTGTTAAAATCAATATAGTGAATTTGTAGATGTTTCCAAGTGTAGAAGTATCTGGCTTGAGACACTACTAAATGCTATTTTTCTGTAATGTCATTTACTGAAAACTCCTTTGACTGAAAAGGATACTGTCTTACTCCTTAGCTCTCAAAGCATTCTGTAATCAACAAATCCCTGACACTGACAATGGATTTTTAAGACGTATTGTCAGGTGATTTAGAGGTACAAATAACTGCTGTCTTGTTGCCTGCTACAGACAGTTACGCTGTCATTTGAAACTCATATGTATTTTGAAATATGGATTACTCCTGGCCTAAACAGATGAGAGAAAATCTTGCCAAAACCCAGCCACTATCTAGGATTGGTAAGCTGACTCTTCATTAACTGGTCTGGTTTACTGCTGACTTGACCATTGCTAGGGAATCTAGCACAGCAGATTGTTGTACAAAGTAGGTGTTATTTACATGTCAAAGGTGCAAATCCTATTCGTATGTAAGAGTTGGCTTGAAAGCTGAGATTCTTTTGACCTATCAAAGAGATTAGATAGACAGAATGCCAAATTTACCAAAATTATTACTGAATACAGTTATTGCCTTTTTTCTTCTAAAAAGTTTCTGCAGCTGATATTGACTTGGAGGTTTTTAGCCACCATGACAATTCACCAGGAATAGCAATAGTGAATTTTCTTCTGCAGTTCCACTTTTGTTGGAATAGCAGACTAAGTAGTCTGTCAGTAGAGCCTGGAGAACAAATGTGTGAAATGTTTAAGAAAAGGTAACAGGAAAGTGTGAAATTTGCAAAATCATAGCTGAACATGATTATAATAACCAATAAGCCGGAATTGAAATACAGCTGCAAAAATAGCCCAGTTTCATCAGTGTGAGGGGAAAGAACAGAGGCCTGCAAATTTATGTAGGAAAACTTAACATGGACTAAATACACTAGCAAATCTGTGGATTTGTTTTGAATTCTTTGGTGGGTGTCATTTTTAATATGTTGGTTTTAATATGCTGTGGGTTTTTGTTGTATTTTCTGCAAGAGAAAAACTAGGAAAATCAGAAAAACTTGTTGAAAACTACATTTTTCTTAGTTTAACCAGAAATGTCAATATTTAAGGGAATTCTCTAGAATTCTCTTACCCATTTCTGCTGTACTCTGACAGACTTCCAAGCAATTGTTTTAAACCCATGCTTGGCTTATACGAGAGGACTGAAATAAAGTTTTTTACCTCATCACTAAGAAATACTTTTAATTTTGGCTTGGAGGGGAAGGAAAAAAAAATTGCATGACAATATTGCCTTGAAAAATATTCGTTTATTTATTAATACACCACAGAAGGAATAACTGTCTTAATAATACTCCAAAACTATATGTAGTAACAACAAAGTTCTGCCTAGGTGGAACTTGTATTTGTATTGAAGTTGTCATGTTTCTGTAACTAGAGACAGGTAATTACTGTGGATAAGTTGGATTGATTACTTTAAGTAAAAGTTGAATTAGGATGTGATGTTTTTCAACTTTATAACTCAATGCATCTGCAGGTGGATGAAAGCCAGACTGGAGAACCAGGGTGGCTTGGAGGAGAATTGAAGGGGAAGACTGGATGGTTCCCTGCAAACTATGCAGAGAAAATACCTGAAAATGAAGTTCCAGCTTCTGTAAGGCCAGCAGTTGAGGCAACTGCTGCACCTAAAGTTTCTGTGCATGAAACCACTACATCGCTGGGAACTCCTGCTTCTACCGAGAGTACTACCACTGCCAATAACTGGGCAGACTTCAGTTCAACGTATGTTTGGGTAGTGATTATCACCTTAAATGTGGCAAAGTACATTTTAACTGATTTGACTGTGGTGGCACTTAACAAGGTTGCAAATTAAAAATAGCTTGTTTGAAGTAAAATATTTTTTACATATTAAATAGTTAAAATCACAATCTTTTAGAAGCTTAACCAGATGCCCATCATATCTGGTTGAGTGATGCATCACAAATAGGAGACATTCCTAAGTGAAGACGGTGACATGGTAGAAGTTCCAATGTGTTCACCTTCCTTCTCTTAAATTACTTGACACCAATCCTCTTGAAAGTTTCCAGCGTGAATTATGCAAAATATGATAGTGATGGAGTTAACATGAAAAGATGATTTATTAATTCCTTATCACAACATTAATAAGACTGATGAAAGTAGAACATGTTGCCCTCTGCTAGAAGTCTCGTTAACTCAACTTAATGCTCTGTGCAGTGTTATCAGCCCTATGTAAATGGGGTTGGGCAATTAATTATCTCTTATCTTTTGATCATGTAATTCATATTTATAAATTAATGTCTGAACTTAGTGCATTACAGTACATAATATGCTCTATTCAAAAATTTTTATCAAATAGATCCAGTTATTTAAACTTTTTTTGTTTTACTGGTCTTTTGGGGGGAGGGGAGCAAGGTAGGAATAAATCTTGAGCTTCCTGTATATGTCTGGTACATACTGGGTTTTATTGTTTCAAATAAATCATGCTTTTGAAAGTGCTGTTTCTACTCTGTGTGGATAATACATGCTTTTATGCTTTTCTTAAAAATTAAT
Organism: Geococcyx californianus; assembly: GCA_013389885.1. Classification (NCBI taxonomy): domain Eukaryota; kingdom Metazoa; phylum Chordata; class Aves; order Cuculiformes; family Neomorphidae; genus Geococcyx; species Geococcyx californianus. Next base: position 25,532 of record VWPV01007562.1, on the reverse strand, counting down.
ACTGAGTTTCAATACAAAGTGAGTCACAGAGCATTTATACTAATAATACTGTCCTTGCCATGATATAGGGGTTAGAAATAGTTGTGGCCTTTGGGCACTATTACATTCTAGGTGGACAACTATTGATTATTCCAACTTACAGCATGAGCAACAGGCAAAGGAATCAGGTTAAAGGTAACGCGTGTTGTTTACACTCCTAGAGTTCATGGGATGTTGTTCATTTAAGTGGGTATTTGGAGGCAGAGATGTGGAATGTGAGATCGAGTAGGCATTTTAAAGGACAAGAGATAACAAAAAGATAAAGGGTTGCATAAAACTGAAGAGTTGAAAGAAGTCAGTAGGAAATCATTTTAAGCAAAAGAAAAAAGGTAAATTTGAATGAGAAGCAGCAGAACTGTATAAGGGAAAGGAATGTGAGAGGTCAGTGACATGCAGATGTGAAGGTTTCAAACCAGTTTTGAAGGGAATGATTTTTTTTTTTTACTTTTAAGTTACCTCTTTCCACTATGTATAATATAGACTGCACTACTTGAACTTCTGTCATGTTACTGGCCTCAAGTAATAAGGACAAGCAACTATATTTAGAAATTGCCTTTTTAAGATAAATTTATTGTTAGTCTATGTTTGATTTCACTGCTTACACCTGAGAGTTATGATGCTCATGGAATGTTCAGTTAAAAGAAATTAACTTAGAACATGGGTTATTTTTTTTTTCTGCACAATCTTATGTTGTTATTCAGTTGAAAACAGTAGTAATTAAGTCATTCTCTATTTTTCAGATGGCCAGCAAACACTAGTGAGAAACCGGAGACAGATAACTGGGATGCTTGGGCAGCTCAGCCATCTTTGACTGTTCCAAGTGCAGGGCAGCTGCGGCAGCGATCAGCCTTCACTCCTGCCACCGTTACAGGATCATCTCCCTCTCCTGTCTTGGGTCAGGTGAGCACCTGTATTCATTAAAACTGTTCCGACCCAGCACAAATGTTTGGAAAGCAAAGTATGAACATGGCCATGCATTAAAACATTCCCTTGTGATAGGTAAGCTGTTTCAGTTTGGAGTGATGAACAAAGTGTACATCCATTTGCAAAATCCCTAGCAGAATTTAACTGGAAGCATTTTCTGTTCTTCAATTTTGTGCTGGCATTTTTCGACTTTGACGGTCCAGTCTTAATGTTTTGGCAGGATGCCAGTTTGGGGTCACTAACTTGGGGCTTTCCTAAGTCACAATAATAACCTTCACTTCAAAGTGGATTATGTCGTTAAGGCAAAGCTTCATGTCAGATAAACTCTGTCCATCTGTTAAAACATTTCCTTTTCCTCAGCTGCACAACATACTGTTCTTGCATGCTAATGCTTTCTGAAAAATGCTAAATATCTTGGTATCTTAGAGAAAAAAAAGTTGGCATGAATAACTTGCTGCAAAGCATCATTTGCCCATAAAGTTTACTTTAAATCCTGCCAAAAGAGCTTCATGAAGATTTTGTTACATGTATGTCTTCACTGTAAAACTTCACGTTGTTAAGCAAAACCTCTGATAATCTTGATTTTATTGATTAGGTATTAACAGAGAAACATAGGAAGACTAAATGTTTCTGTTATTACTTTGTAAGGTTTATCAACTTACTTTGTTTATACAGTTGAGGAAGAGTCTGTGTATTTTGTTGCTCTGTGAGTAGCTTAAGAATATAATTCCTTAAGTAGTGTACTTTATGAAAGGTGATGTGTGACTGACCTGTCTCTTTTTTTTAAAATGGCTTTAGGGTGAAAAAGTGGAGGGGCTTCAAGCCCAGGCTTTGTATCCCTGGAGAGCAAAAAAAGACAATCACCTTAATTTCAATAAAAATGATATCATCACAGTTTTGGAGCAGCAAGATATGTGGTGGTTTGGAGAGGTTCAAGGACAAAAAGGATGGTTTCCTAAATCATATGTGAAGCTTATTTCAGGCCCCATTAGGAAATCAACAAGGTATTTGGTTTTCTTTTACCATACTTTACTTCTATACTGTAATAGTTAAATAAATATGAAGAGTTGCATGCTTTAAAATTCAAGTTATGGATGCGTAAGCTTTTTTATTATTATTTGGTTTTCAAATATAATAATGATTTTTCTGAAAAGGTTAAATTTCTTAAATAACCCTTATTTTCTTCTAAAGCATGGATTCTGGTTCCTCAGAAAGTCCTGCTAGTCTGAAAAGAGTAGCATCACCAGCAACAAAACAAACTATGTCAGGTGAAGGTAAGCATAAATACTTTTGTAACAATTCCCAATCTGGAATTGGGTCTTGCAGAGAGTCAAACAAGTACATGTACTTAATGTTGTCAGGAATTATTAATAGCTGTCTCAGTTTCACTCAAAGCTTACTTCCAGTGTTTCATTGAAGCTCTTAATTAAGGAAACTACAATCAGTTATAGAATCTCTTGATTCTAATGGTCAAGGCTGCCCCTCATTTTTAAAGATAGAGCCTAGAGTACAGACAAGTAATTTTCAGGCCTCTGGAGGGTTGCAAAAGATTTGTGTTCCTGACTGTTAGCTTCAGCTGGAGCTTAACATCTCCTCATGAGCTGTATTAACAGACTGTGGGCACTTTTAATCCACTTCAGTGCGGAGTTAGCTAGGTTAATTTAAATTGCAGTCAGAATAGATCAATGAATCTAAATACAGGTTCCAAATGAACATTTGTGTATAATGTATGGGATATCTCAGGTTATATATTTGTGTTAAAAAGGAACACAATTTTTAATAAAACATTTCAAAAAAATCCTGTGTTTTTAAGAAACAATAAAGCATGGATTTAACATCTTCTGTTACATTTAAGGGATTTTTAAGTCCAGAGTATTGCAAACATTATGGTATTTAACGTGTTTATGTGTATGCGCTTACGAAGAGATGTGTGTGTTCTCAACTGCAGTTGTTACACAAACCATGTCTTAGCTTTCATTAGGGATAGTGATTGTGGTTTGAATTCTTGCTGATCTTCCTTGAGCTAAGCTTTTTGGTCACATTTAGTCTTCAAACAAACAGAAAATAGCCAGCTGCAGCGAAGTACTTGAATGTTTTTGTTACATATGAATGAAAGTCTTGAAATATTGTGAACTGCTCTTAGGTTCAGAGCTAGTCACAGAAGCAGAGAATATAATCTTCAGAAATCTGTTTTGTGCCCACATAAAGTGTGACAATGCTCAGTTAAATAAGAAAGTATTAAATTGTATAGAAAATGTTACTGAATTGTCTGAAATCTTATTTGTGATTGTTTATGTAAAAAAATTTCATGTAGTTCTGTGATTGAATTATGCATTGCATTTCTCAACATCAGTCTAGCTTAGTGTTTTTGCACTTGAATACTAAGTAGTTGACTGTTTTAACAAAAAGGAACACATTCAGGCTTTTTCTTAACGTTTCTGAGCCATCTGTTGCGTAAGATGCAATGAGATGTGTGCACTTCATGCAGAGCTTCAAGTAATGAAAGCATTCGTTGTATAAGAGACCCAAACAGCATATGTAAAATGAAGACTATATTTACAGATATTTGGGTACTGAGACTTTGCATCCCCAAGACTGAAAATTCTAATTGTCAACACAAAACAGAAACCACTGGGAAACACATATCAGAAATTACTCTGGAAACTAATTAATAGTTTACCTCCATTTTACTTATACTAGTAGATTATTTTACAAAAACTCCCAAAAGCAGCTTTTTGATAGATTGTATTTAGTTCTGATATTTGATGCATGAATGTTCTCTATTGAGGTTTCTATGAATAGTAATTAATAGATTTGTCTTCTCTGTAGCCCATGGATAGACTACATTGTATTAGTTAGATTCTGTAAATGATAATTGAGCAGTGTACCAAGTGTTTTCTCATATTCTCTATTCGTTTCCCTCTTACAGAGTATATTGCTATGTATACTTATGAGAGTTCTGAACAAGGAGACTTAACTTTTCAACAAGGTGATATGATTCTTGTGACAAAGAAAGATGGCGACTGGTGGACAGGAACACTGGGTGATAAATCAGGAGTTTTCCCATCTAATTATGTGAGACTCAAAGATTCTGAGGTAGAGACGTATTGCAATGTTATAAAATTGAGCTAGAGGAGATATGCTTTATTTGGTGTTGTAGTGATAATTGCAAGTCAGAAGGTCATAAGAGAAGAAAAAATATTTTGCAATTTTAACTGAATGTGAGATTGGGAAGGAAAAATATTAATCATTTTATTTTAAAACCTAATGTTGTAAATAACTTTGTGGATCGTATGTTAAAATGAATATTGAGTATGTTAATTGTTAATTTACCAGTTTTGTAGAGACAAATCACAAAAGCTGTGGCTACTTTGTTCCCCAGGTAAGTTTTTAAAGACTGAGGTGTGTCCTACTGCCATTACTTTTTAAAAAAGGTAGTGTCATGTGTCAATCTTATCTCCCCCACGCCATTGTTTTCTTGGAATCAAGGGGAACAAATTTCGCAACGGAACTTAGCTATAACTATATTTATTTGAAAGTTCTTGACTGAATAATAGAGATTGTTTCATCTGATTTTATATTGGAATAGTCTGATAGAACATATACATATTAAATTTTCTTTTTCTTCTTAGGCATTCTAAAGCAAGATGTGTTCTCATTTATATTCCTTACCTGTTTGAGGGGATAATTTATCTACTGGTATGAATTAGCTTAGAGTCATAGCTGAATACAATACTAATGTCTTGATGAGTAGGAGTTCTTGTTTATGTCTCTAAGAATAATAGGAGTTTTAAAAGTATAGAAGTAAAAATTATTGGATTTTTAGAAATCTAGGTGGTAAGGGTTTTTCCCCAAGTCCTGAATTCAGTGTGTATGTGACACAGTTCAGTTAAAGACTGTCTGCAATATAGAACTTTAGCAAAGTCACTCCTTAAAATTATGTCTGTTAGTGGAAAAGCTAAAGAATAAAACCTGGAGTGAAATAAATAGCTGTAGAAAGCCTTTATGTAATAGATTTCTAGATAGCAGAGACATTTCAGTATCCATCCTCTGAGAGAGAATTAAAAAAAATTATAGTTAATGACATTTAGTATTGCAGTCCTTGGGAGAAATGACGTTGTGATTTTGCTTTCAGAAACATTTTAGAAACTTTTCTCATCTATTGTTTGCATCATGTAATAATTTCCTTCAATCCCTAGTTCGAGAACTAATCAGTCTTACACTGCAGGATTTCTATCCCAGTTTTGATTAGTTATTCCCTTGTGGTTTGATGTACCATTCTCTGTGTATGTTGAGACTGTAGTTTCATAGACTAGAATCAAAGAATAGTTTAGGATGGGCAAGATCCTTAAGATCAGAGTTCAACTGTATATCAAGCATTGCCAAGCCACCACTAAGCCGTGTCCTTAAGCACCACATCTTCTATGCATCTTTTAAATAGCTGCAGGGATGGTGACTCTACCTCTTCTCTACGCAACCTATTCCAATGTTTGACAACACTTGTGGTAAAGAAATTTTTCCTATAATCCAGTCTAAACCTCCTGTGGGACAGCTTGAGGTCTTTTCCTCTTGTCCTATCACTTGATACTTAGGAGAACAGACCAACACTCACCTCGCTACAACCTCCTTTAGGGTAGTTGCAGAGAGCAAGAGGGTTTCCCTTGGCCTCCTTTTCAGGCTAAAGAGCCCCAGTTCCCTTAGCCGTTCTTCATAAGACTTGTTGTCCAGCCCCTTCACCACCTCAATGTCTGTCTTTCATCGAGGGGCCCAAAACCAAACACAGTATTCAAGGTGCGGCCTCAGATGTGCCTACACAGGATGATTACTCCTGCTGGCCACACCAATCAGTAATTCTTCACATACATCATAGTTTTAACCTCAGGTACATTTTTGTTAGTTAATGTTAAATTTCCTTTGAACTTCTGTGAAGGAATGTTTTTATTTTCTCTGAAAATATTCTCAACAGAGAATATCTCAAAACCTGGGAATTTTTATTCAGATGTGCAGAGCTGCCTTTTGTGTTCCTATAAGGGCTGGATGCCCCTCCTGTCTTGAGAGACAGGTACTCGTATTGAAAAATTTTCCTTGTAGAGAATTCGGAAATAGACATTTAATAGTGAAAACTATTGTTATTGGAGAGGTCAGTTTGATGTTTCTCTGATCTCAATTTGTCTGGTTCTGAAAATGCTAAGTGCAGTTCATCCAAAAGTGCTCTAACTGCTCTTTTTTGCTGGTGAAAATCGCATCTTTGGATAAAATCTTGATGAGAGAGAGGGAAAGGCACAGAGCTCATGGAGATCTTGATATCCAAGATGCTTATTTTCATAAAGTGATTTATATGCCCTGCAGGACATGGTTCTTGTTCCAAGTGGATAATTGCCATTACGTGTAGAGTGTTTTGCTATTCAGCTTGTTCACAGAGCCAGTTTTTACAAAGGATTTCACAGTAGTGGCTGTCTGTTAACTTTCAGATGTGCCGCTGTGCTTGGACAGCTGGCTGATTGTGGAAAATGTTACTAAAAGAGTAAATTAATTTAGTATGTTCTGCACTATTGACCTAGGCCTGAAGAAAAAGCAGGGCAGTGCTGATCTTCTAACAGCAAACACAGAGTTTGTACAAATGGTTGTAAGCCTCAAAATATCAATGGTTTATATATCAAAAGAAACTTTTTTTGGATGTTTTCTGTACCTAGTCCCACGTGACCCATTCACCTCAAGTTGCTAAAACTATTTCCTGTTCCTTAAAGTTTCAACTTATGAAAGAGTGAAAGTCTTCAAATAAAGAACAACACTGGTTCATGGTCCATTCTCAGTTTTCATTAGACTGAGATAGATGGGTAAAGATCTGTAACAAGCTTTTACTCTACTCTGCTTTTCTTGAGACTGGTGATAATCACCTCTACATGAAGTATGGAGCTCGCACAGTGGACTTGGAAACACAAAAATTTAGATGCATTCAATTACGAAACTTTGCGTAAATGTTCTAAAATAATAACAGTCTAAATATATTTAATCTGGATTCTAAGGGTCTTACTGTACAATGCATTTGGCAAGTCTACTCTTGTGTCTTATTAAATTAAAGCAAGTTCTGCTCTTTCAGGAGATTTTATCACTTGTCACAAGATATCCTCAAATGCAGTTACTGTCTCAAGGTGTGCAGAAGGGAAATACAATGGGATGTCTTCTCCACTATGTTTCTCTCAACTGAAAGGATAGACATTACCTTCTACTGAGCAGGCCAAAAGTTTGGTCCATCTTAAATTCACTATTTATTTAGTTATTTATTCAAGTACTGCACGACTTTTCTATGTATTTCTTCTGTGTTCTTATCAAGGATTTAGAGAATCCTTGAAAGAGAGTTTAAATTCAGTCTGGTTGAGGTGATTTTGAAGCTTAAAATAATCTTTGTATATTTACCACTTAACTGTAAAGATACTGTGTTGCAGCCTGTTTTATCTGTCCATATGCTCCAAATCTGGGAACACAGATGTTGGCTAAGTGATATTTTGAAAGAGCGTGTTCTCTGAAGGTCCAAACACTTGTTCTTTATTGAGGAGGGAGAAGGATGTTTCCCTGCCAGAAACACATTCCAAAACAGAATTAATTCCTCATATTACCATATCAGTGCCAGTTGTTCCTTGTCTTTGGTTCCACACCTTTTAATTTTCCCTACTTTTGACTGTCGATAGACTTACTTTCATTTTGTCTTGATCAGCTTCTCCTTGTTCCCAGACCTAAATTTAATCTCTATATCTGACCTCTGTGTGATGCTTTCCTATTGCACTTTTTTGTTAATATAGGTCACAGTGGTTGTAGATTAAGGTGGAGAATAGAAGAGAAAGAAAGGAACATAGGGAAGAAAGGAAGATTTGCTAGCTTTATAGAAAGGAACTGTATTCAGAAAGTAGCCCTGAGACAGCGTTATCCCAAGTATCATTTAACTTAAAGCTTCCACTTTCCATAATCCTTCCCAAAATTTAAGTTGCAAAATATCAAAGAGAAGCATGGTGTGCTAGATGGGTGTAAGGTGCTTTGGTGTCCAATAAAAAAAATCTTAAAATTAGTTCTTCCCATCCTCACTTTTACCTTCCAATACCAGTTAGAGCTTGTGAGGTAGGCAATGCTGACTCTACTGGATTTTCTGTGGTGGTTAGTGGAAGCTGGCTTGACTAGTGCAGCATTGTGGGATGCTGTGGTTTAGTCTGAAAGATCAGGCTTCTTTAGTAGCTTTTCTGAAAGATATTTAAAATATGGATCGCTTAGAGCGACTTTGTAACCATCAGGACAGACTGAAGATCTATCTTATAATCTGTTTTGTAGAAACATTCAAAACCAATCCACATTTTTTTAAACGATCTTTTTCTCTTCGTCATTTAACTTTTTTTGGTTACTCCAAATCCCTGTGCTTTAAATTCATCTAGTTGATTTGGAGAACATTGAGGGTGGGACTGTTCCTTTTCCCAGAGCAATTGAGTATGCAGTGAAAACCTGCAGGTCATTTGATGTAGGCTCCAAGTATGTAAGGAGAATCCTAAGGGAGAAGTTGAGGGGAGGTGGAAGTGTTGTGAGCCTTGCTTGAAGGCAAGATATTTATGTTTATTCAACACTTCTGACCAAAGTATAGATTAGACTTGTTATGTTGCCATTACCCATATCAAACCTTTTTATTGCAGAGTATAAGACTGGGAATGTACTGGGAAGAAACTGAAGTAATTATTTAGGGTATAGTCAGGGATGGTGGCTGAAAGGATTGGAAGATGACTAAGGAAGGGGAAGTGTGCAAGGGGCAGAGTTGAGATTACATACTGTTTTGAATACTCTGATTGCATGTATATCCGTTGACCTGTGAGTGCACTAAAATTAAGTAAAAGTAACTCTTGCCAAATAATCGGTGGCCTCAAGGGAAAAGATTTCTTTATTTCTTTTTTTCAGGAAGAGAACTTTAATTTTGTAAATTATGAAAGCATTTCATGTTTAACATTTTTTTTTCAGTATCGCTGATTTCCTGTATAGAACTGAACAGAACTGATTTCACTGTTAGGTGGATTTCTTGTGGCTATTCAAAGGCTTTTCTTTGCAAGTATCTTGGCCTGGGTGAAGCTGATGTTCATCCCTCATCTCACCCCATCTAGGTTCAGAGGAAATACCTACAGATAGATACCACCTTGCTATTCAGAGTCCTGTGCTCTCTCACTTGACCACAAAAAAGGTGGTTGGCCTTTTAGTACTGCAATACACACCACCTACAAAGTTCAGATGACTCATCTTAAAGATGCAGTGATTGTGCTAATGTGTCGTATGAGAAAATTTAGAATAATGATATGGACAGTATTGAAATAATTGTCTAGTTAGTTTTAAGGCATACTTGCAATCCAGCTATTTTTAGAGTTGAAAATTACTATCGTTTTAAGTCAGTGTGACAGAATTCACATTCTGTAGGTACATAGATTTACAGTTCAGGTGCTATGTAATTTGGAATTACATTGGTATTTGCAGTCCACAAAAGGAAGGAAAATTCAGGAAAGAATTCTACACATTTATATAGTTGGTCATCCACTTCCATACACTGCTTGGTATGTATTCTTGTATATTAATTGCCATCTAAAATGTTAAGGGTTTCTGTAAGAATAGAATCTTCCTGTGTGAGTTTTTTACTTAGTGCTTGTTTAGTGTGTTAAAGTGAAGCATAGTAAATCAAATTGATATACTGATGAATTAAATATGAGTGCTAAACCTACATCTTACTTTCTATTTCAAGGCTCCTGGAGCAGCTGGAAAAACAGGAAGCTTAGGGAAGAAACCTGGTGAGTCATATATTGTGACACCACCTTTAATCTGTTCTTAAGTTCAATGGCAACAAAACCTTTTCCATGAAAATAAATGTTTACTCTTGGTCATTTTGTAGTAATTTGCACCAATGAAAACTGTTGTCTATAATGAAATAATGCATAATGTTAGTCATTCTATTTAGCATGAATTGATCACTAAATAGCATGTAGCTGGAGAATAAAAATCTATTTGCTCAAAAATGAGTGTAAGCTTCATAATGCGTTGCTGAACAGAACAGTGCAAGCCTACAGAACACCCTGGTTTGCCAGTGCCTCTGAAAATGGCAGTACACATTTTTATCCTGTGGTTTTTACAGCATTTTGAACAGAGTGCTACACAATGTGGTATACATAGAGTCTGTGAGCTCTTGTACCTGCTTCTCATTTTCAAGAGCACATGCCTTGTATTCATGCGATGTAGTGTATGGCCTGTCAAGCCTCCTCATATTCCAGAAGATCCTGTTGTAGGTTACTTTTTTGGCTAGAAGGAGGTCCCTTGGCTCTTGGGGTTGTGGGGGCTGTCCTTCCAAACAGCGACTGTATTTCCAAAGATTGTTAGAAAAGTGCATTCTCTGCCACTGGCAGGCATTTGTAAACTTTCCAGAAGAGGTCTCTTCTTTTTCCTTCAGTGTATGTGTTTGCTTTCATACCAAAGAGCATTGAGCTAAACCAAACTAAATAGGGGGTGCTCCATGATTCTATGCTGTCCCTTTCTCTGAGGCTCATCCAGTTGTGCAGTGAGGTAGCTCAAGGATGTGATCTACCAAATCTTGCCTTGTTCCCATACACACCTACATACATTGCATATTTTGTTTTGTGGGAAGGAGGTTTTTGCTTCCCTCAACTGATTCACTGTGTAAGAAGAGGAAAGGAGAGTAGACTGCAGCAGCCTCAACTTCATTCAGCTTATTTTACCTTGACATGTGAGCAGTAGGCTGCTCTTAACAAATCTTACTGGTCTGTCTATGGAAAAAAGGGCTTGGAAGTAAACTACTTTTGCCCTTTCTGACTTTCATTTGCATGATTAAAAGTAGTTATGTTAATACATAAAAGATTTGAGAGAGGCAGACAATAATAGAGGTCTGGAAAACCTCTAGAAGTGGTTCTGGGTAGAAATAGTAAGAAGCTGCTGATAGGCCTGGCTGCTTTTTCCATGTAAGCGAGAATGGTGGATGGCAAGACTTCAGCCTAGAGTACCAGCCTTATAATTGCTGGTCTCCTGGATTCAGACTTTCAGTGGAGTCTAAGGGGATGTTGACAAAAGCTGATCTGAGAATCCTTTGGGGTTTAAGAACAGTTTGGGAATAATCTTTCCTATTTTTCAGCAAGGATATTTATGGATAGTTTTGCTATAAACAAGCTACAAGTGCTCAGCCAATATAAGCAAAATGCTAATGAATGAGGTGAAATATTCTGGATATTCTAGAAACAGCAGGATGAGTGGGCGGGAGTTGATAAAGGCAAGTACTGAAGGGCAAGGGAAAAGAAACTGCTCTCTGTGAATTTAAGCAGCAATATGAGGACAACTATATACGTGAGAAGGCATTTTTATTTTTCTTCTAAATATACCTGTTTTAGTAGAGGCCATATTTTTTGGCTTGCACTGTAATTGAATTGGAGGTCTTCTCAGTAATTCAGTACTTAATTAAATAAAAATTAAAAAGTTTTCCTGGAAGGGAAGCTATTTCTGTTGCTTTAACTTTTCTGGTGAGTGGTTTTCTCAGACTTTCTGCTTCTCTGTGATGTGCAAGAGGTGTAATGTTAAACTTGTAATTCATGTTGTAACTTATTTAACACACAGTCTATAGTAAAAATTATTTATGCTGCTGGTTGATGAAAAAGGATTTCTGATGCTTGGAGCCTTGTAAAATGACCTTTTTGTAGATAAATGAGAAATTTCTTGTTCTGAGAGATACAAGGGATAATGTTTTTACTCTTTCAGTATGATATATTGAATATTATAATTGCCATGTTACTGAGAGAGGTTTTTGCTTGTTTTTTTAAAAAAATTATTCCGACAGACTCCCACAGTTAATTTGTTTACTTGTGTTCATTTTGTCTTCTGAGTGCCTCTAGGGTGGAGGAACTAATGTGATTCTATGGAAAAAAAGTGCAAATGCAGGGGGCTTGCAGACTTTCTAACAGTGTTAGCCATGTTTCCTGCCAAATAGCTTGCTTTGCCTTTGAACAGAAGAGACTGTGCTGATGCTGGCTTTTTTCTGTGTAAACATCTCTGCTCTCCTATCATCACCTACTACATTTTACCTATAAATTCTTCTATCTTCTGCTTTTAGACTTTGTGTGCTGTCTAAGCTACAGATCCAGGTTTAAACCATCTTTCTAACTCTCAGATTTTTGTACAACCTGTTTGGTTCCACCTCTGTGTTCCTGCCTCTCCGCCCCTCTTTGGGTTATCATGAGGGAGGTTCTGATTTAGTTAATTCTGCATGTGTCCTCCTTTGCAGTGACCTCAGATTGCTTGTCATCTTTCTGCTTCTTCATCCTCCTTACATCTATTTGCATCTTGAATGCTTCTCTGACCATTTTTAATTTTCCTAATCATCCCTTACTCCTAAATTTTAAGTGAACCATCTGATCTTTTTCCTGGCAGTCCTCAAATATTTTCATTTTTTCTTTCCTGCAACAAAACATCCCTCTGATTCAAGGGATCTGGCTTTGTGGTTTCAACTACCTACAACTGCCTTTTCAATGATTGCTCTCTTTTTCTGCCTTACCATCAAACTCCCCCTCCTTTCATAGCCTGTGGGTGATGTGTTGTTGCTGAGCGCCTTTGCTGTTTCTCTTGGCCATGGGAAGTTACGCACTTGTTGACAGAGAGGGCTGAGTAGGACGATGCCCAGCACTGTATGACTTCCTTAGTTCAGCTGCCCATGAGGAAGCTGAACACCACTTTTGCTGCCATTGCTGTGTTGTCTGCTAATCCACCGCATGCTCACTGTCGCATTGCTTTCTCCTGCTTTGAAAAGGGACACACTGATGGCAGGTGTGACCTTTTTCTGCTTAGTTTTTCCTGCCAGCTTTGCTAAGATAGACTAGGTTGAAAATATATGTAAACAGTAATCGTAAGTGAAAATAACTGATATAGATATTTTTATCCATATTTTTAAATAAAAGCTGAAATCTCAAGCAGTACATTGATCTGTGATCAGATAATTGCTGAGGTTTTGAATTAAGCTGGTTGTCTTTGCAATGATGCATTTCTCTTTCTGTGATCTGCATTTCTCTTTCTGTGATCTTTTACTACTAGCTCTGCTGTGGGCTTGTTTTAGGATAGTAGTAGACCACAACCGTAATCAGTCAGACTCAGTGTCCACATCAGCTGTTTGGTGGTTCCCAATTTTAATTGATGTATTGCCAAATAAAAACCTCTTTTGTCTTAAATACAGGGTCAGAATTTACTATTCCAGGAAAGGTTGTTCATAAAAACAAAAAACTAAATTCCCCATCCTTCCCACAGAAACCGCGATCCCTACATCATTCTGTTAAGGACAATACTTAAGTGATAAATGACTATGTACTGAGACCTTAAAGTGGAGTTTTCAGCAGTAACAACACTAGTTTTGTGCAGCTTTGTCCATCTGAGACCCTTTACATCTAAATGAAGGCTAAAAAAATTCCCCACAGATTCCTGTAACTCATGACTTACAAGGGACTGCATAAATGTAGCAGCCTGGAAGTTTTAGCTTATCAAAAGCTAAGCAGTTCCCAAATCTACCATACAGTGTTTACAAAAGGTTCACAGTTACTATGGTATAAAATGTGTTCTCCATGACTCTAAACGTGGGTTGATAACATACTAAGTGTGACTTAATTCCTATAAGTAGGACCTCAGATACCTACAGCCACTTAGAAGCTTCTGTCTGTTCAAATTGGTTCAGGAAATGGATTAACTCTGTCAGACTTTGTGCTGATGAAGTTACTAAGTTTGTCTTTCCACATCCACTGTAAAATGGAGTGAACTGTGTTGTCTTCTCTGGCTGCTATGAATGAGAGATAATTGTGAGCTCATGATTTCTCTGTCTCAGATTCGTGTTGATAAGTGATCAGATAAATCACCAGTTTTGTGGTAATGCTCATGGAATAAAGATTTCAAATGGTTTTTAACTTTTCAAAACATTTGTTTATTCTAGTGGTTTTCTGCTGGCCTTCATCAGTTTGCACCTCTGTTATTGCAACTTCTTCATTACATTGTCATCAACATGTATCGCCTCTTTTTAGGGAGCTTAGTCCAAATTGATGCTACAAAAAATTATTTATTGGAAAACAGTACTATGACAATGACCTTAAGAGCCATATAGCTCTAATGATGGTCATTATTCTCTATTTCAAATAATTTTTATATGCTACCCATATAGCTGCTGCACCTCTGTTTTATTCCTGCAATGCTGTGAACTTCTGATCTGTTTTATAGTTACCATATGTTTTCATAGAACTACATAAATACATAACAATTTAATGAAAAAAAAATACAAAATGGATTAATGTGCCAGTGATAACACCAGAGTTAATGTTGGACAGAATGTGTTCAGGTTTTTCCAAATTAACTTTTTTTTCCCCTACTTCAACAGAAATTGCCCAAGTTATTGCCTCTTACACAGCAACGGGTCCAGAACAGCTTACTCTTGCTCCTGGTCAGCTGATTCTTATCAGAAAGAAGAATCCAGGTGGCTGGTGGGAAGGAGAGCTCCAAGTTAGTTACTGGTTTTTTGAAATAAAGTTCCATGTAAAAAAAAATAATTTTTAATGGTTCAAAATGATGACTGCATCAATGTTAAAAATGTTGAAAATGTTCTGCAATTAAGCATTTACAAATAAAATGCCTTTACAAAAATATATATACATTTGGATTCCTTGAACTGGAAATAACTTTGGAGGACAGTAGGAGGAAGGCATTGTGCCTCGTTGTAAGACAAGGATACCCACCTCAGAATCAGACTCACCCTGCAGTTTATTCCCTTGTATGTTTTCCTGGAGGATCTTCAGATATATGAAAGGAGTGAATTTTAGGTCATGTTGTTCTGACTGCTTTCAAATCCTCCCAGTCCTATATCCAGTAGGCTTTATGTGAACCCCAAGGGGTTATGTCAGGTCATGGGGAAAGCCAGCCACAGCTCATTTTAATGTAGGGGAGTGATAAGAATGGTGTCTGTTGCAAGCATCAGGTGAGAGAGATATTTAGGGTTGTATTACAAGTTAATAGATAAAATATTTTAGCTAGTTTGGGATTTTTAAGAGTAGAACTGACAACTTGAAAGCTTTAATTTTCAGTGACTTTCAGTGGCAAAGCTGAAATGAGATTTTCTTTAGTTTTGTTTTGGTTGGTTTTTAGCAGGGAATATTATGTTGAAGAATGTAATTTATTTATTTTTGCAATGCATATGCTCAAATTAACTAAAATATTTTTCCCACATTACCATCTGCCCTTTTTGCCTTTCCTGGTAATATTTTTCCATCTTTTGTGGAGAAAAAAATCTTCCAGGATTTCTTTGGTTTTCATTCTCACTAATCCTTGTTGTTATTAACTTGTAACTTTAGATATGCTTTGCTGTGCAAGAGTTGTCACAATTACCACTTAGCTAGTGTGAGGTTCTGTAAGTTTTGGTTGTGTAAATTAATGTGCAGTTTTGGATGCCTTACTGTCTTACATATGGTTTTACAAGTTGTTTTTTCCTCTGTTAGCAATCCTGTTTTGGTGACACGAGCTTTGTCACACTGGCTTGGGCCTGCAGTTCTTCTGTCCCTTATGCTGTCTCTGATAGTGACTCGTTGCAGCTGTATTGCAAACTGTAGAGCACTGCTGTAGGCCAGGTGGATGGTACTCTGCCCCTCTTTCAGCACACACGTAGACCATGTGCACACTAATACACATGTGCAGCATGTTTTCATACTGATGTTCTCTGATTAGACAGGCATCTAGTGTACTTTCAGAACTTTAACATCTCTTAATTAGGATCCTTTGGACAGTGTCTATCCATATGTATTTGTAGTTGACAAAGCTTATTTTTTGTTTGATTGGAAAGTGGCTTTGGGATTTTGTTTTTGAATCCAAGCTTTACCCTTTTTTTTCTTGCCATAATGCTTTGCCGCTGTTCTAGCACATGACATCATATGTTTATGCCCTATCTATTGAGAAACTTAAAAGGTTTGGATACTGGTTTTTTAAAGAAAAGAGGTAAATGGGATTCTTAATGTCTACGTGCACCATCACAATCTTGTTATCTATTTAAATGCAGTTCTTTGCATAATGGAAAAAATATTTTAATGCTGCCACTGATTAATGCAATAGCTAGCCTAATATTCTAGAGTTATGATTTTAAAAAAATCAGGAGAAATCTTTCAGAAGAATGAGGGCTGTAGTATTAATTATAAAGCATATAAAGTAGGAACACTGGTAAGTGAAAAATCACTTGAATAATAATAATAACTCCTGTTAAAGTTAACTCCTGTTTAGATATTCTAAACTACTAAAAGCTTACTGCATTTAACAGAAGTATCATAATATTTAAATATTACCACAAAAATAGCTGGCTTTTTTCCTTTATAAAATGCATTTTTCTTACACCAAACCAGTGTGACTGCAAGTAATTAAAATGTTGACTGAATTACCTTGTCTAAGGACCTATTGATGTACTTTATTCTCTTAAAAGAATTGTTTTTTCTCTAGGCACGAGGGAAAAAACGACAGATAGGATGGTTCCCTGCTAATTATGTAAAACTTCTGAGCCCTGGTACCAGTAAAACTACACCAACTGAGCTACCTAAATCAACAGCATTACCTTCAGGTAAGCGATGCAGTTGCATTAGCAAAGTTACATTTGTAACATGTCTCATTTACAATAGAGCTTCTACAAATATTTAAGGCTGTTCATTAGGATATTTAATATCTGTTACACTAGTCACTTTGGTTAAACTACTTTTAATTTTTTTTCTTTTATATGACAAAAATATACAGTTTGTCTCTATAATTATGGTGACGGTCCCTCGGGTATGAACTGTTGACTGGTGAAAAGCCATCTGTGACATAACGTTTTAAAATGTTCAAAATTACCAGTACTATTTGTTTGCACTAGTTGTAGCAAAGGAGTTTTTAAAGGTTCAAGATGGTCCATGGGCTTAGCAGTTGAAACACCTCTCATTCAGAACCTCTTATTTTTCCTAAGATGAATTATGAGGAAACAACTCAAATGAAGATGTAGCTTTTTGTCCTGTATAGTTATTTATTTTAAGGTTTGCACAAGAATACAAGAGCAATAGAGCATTGTATTTTTACATCTATTTGCACAGTTTCACAGCAGGTGATATCACATAGTCTTGCTTACTGCAAGGTATAAAGCCAGGCAGAAGACTGAGAACAAAATTTCGTTCTTTGTGACTGTTTCAGTCTTGAACCATTTAGGGCTTGTGAGTTGATGTTGTGCTAAGAGGATTCTTGTTGATCAAACCCACACAGAATGGCTGTATTTGCTTTCATGAGCCACCCAAAAGACTTGACATGATTGTCATCTTAATTTAGTTGGAGGTGGCAGGGGTCAAAAGCTTGCTGTTTCTCCATACCATTTTTGACTGTCTAGCAGTAAAATGAAATACGTTTCTAAATGAAAAATGCTAGTGAGAGGAACTTTATCCTTTAAATATATATGAAGGATTAGCATGCAGTTGATGGAACTAGAATAAAATACTGTAATATACTATACTATATTTTCATATGTCATTGATATAAATAACAGTTGCCTTCTCTGATATGGTAATCTTAAAAATGGTGCTAACTGGCTCCTTTGTTGGTAGTCGTAAAGCTGCAGAAAATCAGACTTCTGTAAAGACTCACAGATTTGGGTCCTGCAGTTAAAATGGTAGCTTGACATTGAGACTCATACTTTTAAAAAGCGATATGATGAGGGATTTTTAATGTAATTTTTTCAGGTTTGACAGTGTGGGTCTTTTCATACCTGCCAATAAAACTTTCACAGAATAAACTTTTTAGTGCTTTTTATCACTGCCTACACAACATCAAAATCTTAAAAACTTTGTTTTATCAAATTCAGCTTTATTATAGACTTCTCATTTTGGTGGATGATAAGAAGAACCTTGTCTTTCCGTTATGGCAGATGGTCTCGCTATCTGTGGTTAATGTAAGGGTTTGAGGTTAGTGCTTGAGAAGCGTCTTCATAGTGGAAGGATTTTAGTGAGGAGACTTACTGTAGCAAAAGACACGGATGTCCTGAATAAAACCATCTACAAAGGGTTGAATAGTGCCCAATGCAGTGCATTATGAACGGTTTGGGAGTGTACCATTACTGTCTGGGTTTTGAAGGTAGGGGTTACATCAGAAACCAGTATCATCAAACCCTCTGTTTCTTTTGTCATTTTGTTTTGATGTACGTGCTCTGCATCTGCCATACTGTAATGCAAACTGCATGACTTCAGTGACTTTTTTTTAAATTCTATTGCATGGGCACTTTTGCTTTATATTTCAAGGTTTTCTTAATTTTTGACTGCTTTATATGCATTCCCTTATAAACTTGTGTCATGAACTTGTCCTTCCTGGTGTTGAGAAATGAAAAGAACTGTTACTGCTACTAGGAGCTAGTCAGTCATAAGGAAGTCCACAATATTGGAACAGAGTGAAACATGTTTAAACTGTTCAGCTTGTTTGAAGAACAGCAGCATTATAGGATGTACTGATAGTAAGCATTGTACAAGAACCTGGATTCCCTCTGCTATTGCAGTAAGACTAGGATGAATCAACAGAGTACCTTTCCTAAAAGTAAGCAAATGGCTGAAAAGCACTGGACCTCGAAGAAGGTAGGCTGGAGCTTGCTTCTGTAGTTAGCAGTGGCTTTTGGAGTTTAAAAGAAGTGAAGAACTTTCTCGCTGGGACTGCTGTAAAAGCTTCCTACATAGGACTAAGGCATATTCCAAGCTTTGTGACTGAGTATAAGCAAGATCAAGATGCAGTCACTACTTCAGGTTCAGTTGAGGAGTCCTGTGTCTTAAGAATTCTCTTAAAGTACCTCCCCAGGTTTAAAGTCATTCTTGGGTTCCTAGTGGACTATTTAGATATTACGATGATACTACTGGACAGCACCAAATTTCATTAAATTCTTTGAAGTAGAACAGAATGATCTGAATGAGTAATTCTTGAAAGAAATTAATTCTAGAATGGATTATAAATCTGCTGATGTATATATTGTAGTCACATATGACTTAAACTTTTTACCATTCTTAGTAATAAACTGCAAACTTGTGAAAATAATGTTGTGAAACACAAGTTTTCAGAATGAAATGTGAACATCAGGGATGTTCACACATTTGAACTTGTATTAGCACAGAACTACCTAGACCAGGAATGCGTTGTAATATACATTCCTTTAGAAATACCGGTTTATCTCCAGGATGCTAGGGAAATTTTGGTTAGTTGATGTGCACGCTGTGACAAATGACACTTAGTGCCTCTTTTGATTTTTTTTTTCTTTTCTTTTTCCCTTTTTCAAGTAACAAAGCTAAATATTGAAGCATAGCAGAGTTGTGCTAAATGTGGAGTTTATTTGATTATGGTCTTTATGATAAGGCACAATCTGTTAACTAAAAGGAGCTGAATAATTTCTGAAATATAAATTTAAAAAAGAGAGGAGCTATTTAACATCTTTATAAAGATGTTGCTTGCTGAGTACAAGAATGCAAATACAAGCAAATGTTAGGATTAATATAATGGAGAGAAGCTGACAGCAAAGCTAATTAGATAGAATTCTTGTGTTTAAAGGCAAAATACCAGAAGCCCGGTGACTTGGCATAGAGAAAACATCAGAGAAATAAAGGAAATTAAATAAAGAGTCCTGCTGCTTCAGAGAATTAAGAAAACTGCTCTATTATAGTTGAACAAAAGTGGCTGTATTCTGAGAACCAGTCATATTTGATGAGTTTCATAGTAAGGAAATAGAAAATAGGCTGCTGGAGGCGGTCCTGCGTTGCCAGAAAGGCAGCCTAAATGGCCTAGGGTGCTATATATTTTTCTTGTCTTTTCCAGGATCTTTGAGTTCCTAACGTCTCAGTGGTAGTACAAAGACATCACCATCAGCTTTCTGTTGAATTAAAGAGCTGTGTTGAGTCTGTTCCATTGTAACTAGGAAAGTGCCTTTTTCTGGCTTTAGGTAGTGGAACCCAAGGTTTCCCAGACCTTTCTGTCCACTGACCAGGTCTTTTGGAAAGATTACTTTGTCAGAACAAGTTGGGGAGGATGTAAAATATTATTTTTATAAATATACAACGAATTTGGTACTTTTGTGGGAAAATAATAATATATGTATAAAGCAAATGAAAACTATCAATAGAAAGCTAATATCCTTGATGTATTTTGACTTTTTAATAAAATTTAAATTTTTTCAGTCGTCTTTTAAGCACTTCTAAAGAAAAAAAATTAGGTACAGTTCCAGGCATGTTACACTGTTCTCAGTGCTGTGCTCTGCTCTCCCTAGTGGATTCTGACCCCTCAGTCAGCTGACTGAGAGAGCAGTGCTGCTAGGAAACTCGTAGTTTTTTTTAAATCACCTTGAGCCAGTTTGTTTAGTACTAAGCTGAACATCAATACAGGAGAGAGAGGCAGGACCGGTTCAGATCAGCATAGTGTCTTGAAACTATAATCTAACACCTGGAGCATTCAGAGTTGGTTTATGCATAGCTTATGTTTTGCTGAAACATTACCAGTGCGATAGAACTCTTCCTTTATCTTACAGTGTGCCAAGTAATTGGCATGTATGACTACACTGCACAGAATGATGATGAGCTAGCATTCAATAAAGGCCAGATTATAAACGTCCTTAACAAGGAAGACCCAGACTGGTGGAAAGGGGAGGTGAATGGACAAGTGGGTCTTTTTCCATCCAACTATGTGAAGCTGACAACAGACATGGACCCAAGCCAGCAATGTAAGTGACCCTCTCTGCTGCCATGCTGTGGTTGTTTGTGTAGTACTTTAAGATGAAACATGCAGCATTGCTGTGATTCTGTTGTGGTTTGCAGAACTCAAAGCTTCACCTCTGCTGCACTTGTCAAAGTCTCTTTGAAGACCTTCTATAATGCAAACCTTATATTTGTTTTATTTTTAGTTCCCATCCCCTTTGTAGCATGTTACCCTTTATCATTTTTGCACCATGCTGTTTACATGCCTGACTCATTTTCCTAGCTTGAATTTGCTCATTGTTTTGTTTTGCTTATGTGTTGTTTTCCTCCTTTTTCTAGGAATCATATGTTGTCCATCCCCCACTCAGGCTTGAAAGTCCTCAAAGAGACCCACTATCCCATATCACTGCCCAGAGGGATGATGGGAGATGCAGCCTTGATCATGTGGCTTCCAGCATGATCATCTACTGCCTTCTGAGTAGAAGAACACACTGCAGAGCAGTTTACCTCATTTTACATTAGTTGCATGTAATCGCAATGGTTGAGTTAATTACCTACAGATATAGACGCAAAATTAAAATGAAAAAACACACACAAAAAAATTGGAGGATAGTGGGTCCTTTTGTGGCTTTCATAGTTACCAAACTAATGTTTCCACCTTTGCACAGGTGCTTTCAGTAGTTTTAAAATTATTTTTAAATATATATTTTAGTCTTTTAGAAGTAAAATATAAATTAAATTTCTTCATTGCAATTCTGTTTGTGCAAAAAGACCCACTATCAAGGAATGCTGCATGTGCTATTAAAATTGTTCCAAATGTCCATGAATTTGAGACTTTTATGTATTTTTTTTTTATTGTTCACTTGTCCAGTGTTGTCAATATGTTGTCTTTTTTCTTTTTTCTCCTTTTTTAAAAAAACTACAAAAGAACAGAAGGAGTTAAATCAGTTTAAGGAACTTTAAATGTGCCCAATTACAGATAAGGAATTTTGTTGTAGTTATTGTATGTATCAGGTGTTCATGTTGAGTGTGTAATACATTGTGGAGAGAAGAAATTAACTTCCTTCCAATGCAAGAGACATTAACCTTGCATAATGTTGTTATCTCAGTTATGTTAATTTTATTTTGCACATTACTTGTAGTTGCATACAATTAGAAAACACCTTGGTTTGTGTTTGTCTCAGATGTTTCAGTTTTTACATTTTCGTATCAGAAATCAATGGAACGCTACATTCATATGGAATTTGAGAATTAACTTCTTTATTTTCATCTTAGTTACTTGAAGTTTGATTTCTCATTTTTACTTTCTTATGCCTATGGAATGACTTATTTTGAACAAATAATTTTCCTGACAAGAAAGAATGTATAGAAATATCTCCCTGCAATTAATTTCCAATGTTTACATTTTTTAAACTAGACTGTGGAATTTATACAAATTAATATTAAATGGAGCTTGCAGTCAAGTTTATGTAGCATATGTGCTGTAGCTAAGCCATGTTTGTCTTTCCAGCATTAGTTACAAGCTCTTGATGAAATGCCTGGTGCTGTCAGTGCAGAAACCCTCTCTTCCTGATGCCTCAAGCACAATATAGCCGTTCTACTAATTACTTTACCATTTAGTTATGTTCTCGTTTATGTATTTCATGTATTTCTAAATTTCATGCTGGCAGTGTTGTAGTGTTTATACTCCTACCCCATCTCCCTCCTTTTGACCTGTTATGCAGTGCAAAGAACAAGTGAAGCTCCTTATTCAATTGCACTTCAATATTTCATCAATATGAATGTAAATTATATAAATATATAAAAACCTGCAGCTTTAACAACTGTAATACAGCCTTTAAAATTAGTTACATGTATAGATAATTAAATTCTTCATATAAAAGATAGACTAAAATGTGTTTGTTGTCTTGTTGCTGTGTACACACAGAATTCACCAAGTGGCATTAGTGCATGTATTGAATTTGCCACCAGAATAGCCTGAATCCCACCTGTTTATTTTCAGAATGACATTTTTCTTGTTTCTTTGAATCTTATTTCAGTATAATCACTCAGATTGGTCATGATTAACTGCAGCCTTTCACACCTTTTTTTATTCAGTGCTTTCCTCGTGTTACAAATCAGTTGATATTTTTTCATGCTATACTAGTAGATTAATTAAGAATACTTTGTTGTTTTACCTTGGGTTTACATTGACTTAAGCTCTGGTTTTTTTATGCCAGGAGCTCTAGTCTGAAAACATACACAATTGCACAGATTTTATTTCTTTTTAGGATAGTATTTAACATGCAAGAGTTTTGATTTATCTCTGTGCCATAAAAAAAAAAGGTTTTCCTCTCCGCCATAGCCACTTGCTGAAAAATATGCTGTCTGGTATGACAGAAATTGATCAGAACGTGATACTTGTCCTTTTCAGTGCCCATTGTTCTGCTTACTGAGAATGATGTAGCCAGATTTTGCTCCACTATTTGAGTATTTCGTGCATTAAGATGTTATTTTAATGAAAGGGTATCTCTATTTTCCCATCATGAGTGGCTGCATTGAAAGATTTATAACTTAACTAAAAGCATTTCTCCTAAGGGACATTGTGGGTTTTGATTTCAGGCGAGAAACATACTTTCTCTACATATCGAAGTATTGGCAATACTTTGGATACAGGGAATTCAGATGCTGCTTTTCTTTTTTTCATTAATTAAAGAGAGAAGAAAAATAAAGCTATTGTAATAATATTCAGGCTACATGTTTTCTAACATGCTTCTTAAAAATGCCAAGAGTGATGGCTTGTGAAAGATTTTCAAAATCACAGTACTCTTCAAAGTTCTTGGGTTCAGATTTATGCTGAAGTGAAAAGAACAGCCTGAAGTTGCCCCTCTGTAGACACAAACACTCAGTCCCTAACTCTACTCTGGAGTATGTTGTGCCAGGACTCCTCCTACAGAAAAGTACTGTTGAGAGCAGTTAACTCACAAACCACCTCAAAACACATTTAAAATGTCCTAGACAAAGATATTCAAACCATTGTGGCTCATATCATTATCCGTTGTTGGAATACCTATAATGTTTATTTACTCAACTATTAAAGTTCTTAAATGTACTACTAGAGCTTGGCATGGTAGTGTTTAATCTTCCTCACAATCAGTTATTTCCCTTGAGTAGCAGGGAACAAGATATTGCACTTTCTTACCTGTCTGGATTTTTGTTTATAGATAGATAGATAGATGAGAAAAGAAGTATGAAAGCAATTCTTTAATAAAGAGACTGGTTTATTTCCTTTAAAAAAAATAGTTTTTCAGGGTGTTTCTCAATCTCTTTTTGACCCTCTTACTTCCCTGTTCATCTGAGAAGATCTTTAACTTCCTAAGGCACATGGTCCCCTCCCAAAGCCACAGATCCAGACTGCAAACCTATTTAAAATAAAAAAAATGCTTGCCTCCTGTGGTGGACATGTGCCCACACTTTTGTTTTTTCAGTCCCTGAATCTGTGGCTGCAAAACCAACAAGCACTAGTCACAGTCAAGGCCAAAACAAGATTTTCATGGACAAAACTAAGAAACCATGCAAGAAGATTTTTTTTACTTCACTTGTGTTTTAAGTCAGTATTAAGAAAAAAAGCAGCCTCACTGCTGTATAGTCAATTTAATGTATTCTTTATACTAATTCTCCTCTGCAAAATACCTTTTCCCTTTGTGTAGGAGCTCAGGGAAAGGAGCTGTCACTTGAGGGATGTAGAGAGGTCTGAATTTAGAGACCGCTCCAAGTGATGGTGGCTTTTTTGTTTGCAGTTTTTCTCTTTACCCTGAGAAGAATTTCCTCTGTATTCAGCTGAATTTCTCTGAATGTTTTATCAGGGGATTTGTTAATATAAATTCTGGTGCTTTATATCTATTCAAGACAACTCGGAGCCTAAAATGCAGGTTTATTGAGAGTGGTTTTCTTATATTCAGAATCAGTTTTATCTAAATCTCCACTCTTTTGGAGCTTCAATGGCCTGTCTTTCAGTCTCCATGAGCTCACTGAACACATTTTAAAATGGTCTATTACCATAACCTTGCCTCAAGGCAGCAAAATAACTGTGTGTTCTGATTTTGTTCCCTGGTTTTGAAGCTGTTCTTTTTAGTTTTTTGTGATGATTAACTCCAACTATTTAACTCCCTGTTAAATAGCTCCTTATAAGCAGTCCTTTTCAGATTACAATAACTGGCTTGTTTTTAGTGTTTCTTTAGACAACTTCACTAAGTCCAGGGACAATACAGCTCAAATATTATTTAATCAGTTGAATTGCAAGAGAAGCGCATGCATATAGACAGCTGGATAAC
The DNA here is from genome assembly GCA_013389885.1 of Geococcyx californianus. NCBI lineage: Eukaryota > Metazoa > Chordata > Aves > Cuculiformes > Neomorphidae > Geococcyx > Geococcyx californianus. The sequence continues at coordinate 511 of VWPV01007562.1, read as the reverse complement.
AAGCTGCTACTTAGCTAAACAGAGAGTGCTAAGGTGACCTTTCGATTCCAAACCCTGAAAGAATGTTTTCAGAAGGTTGTCCTGGATGCAGTTTAAAAATGTGAATTCTTTTCATGAAGACTTCATTTCCTGCCTGTACACTTTATGGCCTTTTGTATGTATTATTTGATAGCTTGCAAAAGAGTACTTTACCATGAATAAGGATTAATTTTGAGTTATTGTCCATGTGAGGAGAAATCATGAGAGTTAACTATCTGGCATAACCTAGTAACGGTAATGGATGTAAACATAATTCTGATACATGCAACAAATTTCTGTAGCTTATTGCAGTAAGATTCATAGTTGTTTCATTTCCCTCCCCTCTGTACCTCTTAATTTGAGATCTCTTTAAAAAAACAGAACCCAAGAAGTACCCCCTGTAACCCAGCACAAAAATTCAGATTGCAGTCTACCTGGAGCTAGAAACTAACTTAAATCAAGCCTGTACCTCTTAGAATTATAGAATCATAGA
>VWPV01007561.1:0-21522 GCA_013389885.1 Geococcyx californianus | reverse complement strand
ACATTACTTTGTCATTTTATAGTGATAAAATGAAGGGCCATAAAAATGTAGACCAAATCACACACTATGTATCAAACACAAAGAAGCATGTTATTGGCCCTTGGAATCTTGAAAACACTCCGGATTTATATCTATCAAAATATTGGCCTTATTTCTTAGGGTTTGTGAAGGAAGCCACCTCAGGAATCGATACGCGATCTTCATAGATGTATGATATTGTTCCACTTTATTACTAAATCACACAGGTTAGGTACTATTTGCCAGAGTTCACGCAGCTAAGCAACTCATGATGATTGGTTACAATACAGTGCCCACCCGCCTAACATAACAATATGATTGGTCCAGCTAGACCTGCAAGCACGCTTTGCAGCCACCCCCCCTTCAGTTAAGCTTTGCATTCTTTGTGGTTAAGCTTTGTATTCTTTTTCTGTCCTTATCGCTTGTGAGATATCCTGGTTCCTCTTCCCAGTTCGGTTCAAGGACAGTTTTGAGGTCACTCTCGCCATGATCGTAGGCAGGGTTGTGCACGTAGGTATCTTGTAATATTCCATGAGAGAAGTCTATACGCGATAGTCACCAAATACATGGTCTGTCTGTGTGTTTTAGCCTTCCAGATGTGAAGATGGAATATTGCAAAACGATTTAAAAGTGAAATTGGATCCAGCCTCAGTGCTGATCAGTCATCAAATGCCCTGCAACAGATGCTAATGATAGTGCTAGTGTGATGAAATTAAGTTTGAGGATTTTTTTTAATATACATCAAGACACAGTAAAAAAAAAAGGCTTATCAATGATTAAATGTAGTTAATAATGAAGTACTTCCATGACGCTCTAAAAACTACCGTGGCACCATATCTACTTATGGAAATTACTTTGATGAAAGATGTCTGACACTTGGAAGAGATTTATGCTATCCACGTGCGTTGTTTTTATTCTTGTTTCATGTCCCAACCAATCTTCAATGTAACAGTTAAACGTAACTTCTCTCTGAGAAACACCGTGTAGGTCTTACCTTGTATTTGAAATCCACTTCTGAGAAGTGAACGTGCTCTTTTATTATGTCTCAGTTGGTCTGTTGTAACATTCTCAACAGGTCAGCTTGACAAATTGATCAATAGGCTTTGGTTAGTTCAGGGCTCATCTGCGAGGCTAAAAAACCGAAAAGCAACACCATAATACTCCGATTTCACTCTTGTCACATTCACATCCTTTTGAGCACAGCATAAACTTTGGAATCTTATTGCCTGTGTTCGAAGTGTTGGACAAATCTGGCTCTAGAGAACAGGCCCAAACTGATTTCCCACTAATTACGTGGTCAGAGACTCCAGTCAAATGGTGTAGGAAAAATAACTTTTTTTTTTCTTCAGATTGAAACATCTACACCTATAAAATAATCTTATATGTATCATGAAGTGAGAAATCTTGCCTTTTTATATCCATGTGGTAAACCTGATTGACTCTTAAATCAGTTTAGAGTTTGACTGCTCCATTTCTCAGAACTGACCACATGTGCTCACCTCCTCTTCTCATTGTTGAAGTCCTACTTGATTTTAATCAGTTTGTTGTCTCTGCGATCTTTCCTATGAGTTATTTTTATGAATCTTTTGATGATTTGTAAGTTATTGATCCCCTTGACCTCTACATTTGTAGTGATGTCTGCCAGTAATCCTCAGACATCGATAGCCGATGATGAAGCCTTAGAAGGATGTGGATGGGCTTGAAGCTGTGTGTGGAGGTGATAAGGAAGTACTTAAGTGTGATAGCATGCACTTTGTCTGTAAAATATTTTATAGTTTTAAGAGGATGGATAAAGTAGGATGAGTTTAGGCAGTTTAATCCCTTTAGGGCACCACATTCTGGTTAAGCGGTGCAGCATGCACAAATCCCTCTGTGGAGAACCCTTTGAAAAGTTCTCTCTAACGAACTTCTTTGATCCTGGTGACAGGTTCTGAATGTCGGGCTTATAGTACCGAAAGTGCCAAAAAGATAAAAAGAAGAGATACAGAACAAAAAAGGTAAAGTAAGGCCAAAGTGAACCAAATATTTGTATTCATTATATAACCTAGTATGACATTTTACATTTATTTTCTGGTACCACTTAATAAATGCGATGGCAACATTGCTAGGTTGATTGTAGGCTTGTTATCCGCCAACAGAATCTTGGAATATGATCTTGAGCCCAGCACATACAACAGGTTTGCTTTTAGATTAATAAAAGAGATTTCCAAAAGTAGGCAAGTGATTCCTGTTGAAAGGCATCGGGTCTGGCTGCCCTGCTTCCAGCTGAACCACCAGGAGAACACCTAAAAGGGCATTTTCCTCTCAGAAAAAGGCAGGGACAGAAAGGATTTTCAATCTGAAAACGCTGATTGCCTCTACTTCCAATAGTGTCTAATCCTGTAAAATTCTGAATGCCCTTACCTTCCACTAATTTTTTACTCCTTCAGCCAAGACAGTTCCAGACCTTCACACACAGAGGTTACAACATTTAAATTTTGAGCAACACTTTGATTGCATTTTATCTTTTATTTTGTTTTCTAACAGTACCTCAACAGCCCCATCTGACTGTGCTAAACAGTGTCATTGACAACATTACCTTCTACCCTTGCTTTTATTGATTATACATCAGAGTTTACAACATCCATAATGTGAAAATATTGAGTCTTTATGCGAGACAGGCAGTTATTTTCTACAGTTACTAACTTTTTAAAATAACCCACTACATACACTCTTTAGCATGTAAGGATAGCTGTAAAGTGTGGCGTGAAGGTATAATGAACCCCGAAAGAACATCTGCTGTGCGTGCAAAGCTCAGTACCCATGCACATACAGACAGCTTCTTGGTATGCATACAAAATATTTGCTGCTCTGAAGGCTCAAGTCCATTCTTTATTTGAGATTTTCTGTTTGTTAATAAAACAGTAAAAATATCAGCTTTTTTTTTGTTCTTACTTGGTCCAACACACTTTCTCTATTCTCTGCTAGGAAATAACACGTTTTCATTTGACAAACTTTCAGACAAAATTAGACAACCAGGATTTGTTTAATGAATGTCATGTGGTTAATTGTTTAAGAAGAAGAGAATCTTTGCCTGTTATGATTTTTCAACCAATGAGTAATATTTAAATAGAAAGCAAATGAAAAACAAGATGTTTAGCATAATGGCTGGACTGGACAAGAGAGATTCTTTTGTTACTGTACTATATTAACACCGAGCATCGCATTCAACACAAATATTTTGCATTTTTTTTTCCCTGCTTTGATAGTGTCAAAATAGCTAATGTTCAACCACTCCACTTTTGAATGAGAAGTATGATAATTTAATTAAAGTTTAAAGTCTAGGAGATGCTGAAGATCATACATAATCCAATTACTTTTTATTCAATTAGTTTAATAGCAAAGCACTTTGCTATAATTACAGTTAATCCCCTGATTTTTCTCCTCAGCTGTTTATCAATGGCCTGTAGGATATCTTTGAGGAAATCATACTGGGATATAATTATCAACAATCCCCAATGGAATTAATGCACTAAATAGTACTTAATTATGAGCAGTGTAGCATTGCTGGATGGGTTACATTTGAAGATGGTAGGAACACAATACGTAGGCTGAAGTTTCTGAGCCGCTTTCCCCAGAGTTTCTGGGAAGAGAATGCAATAGACTTATTCCTCCCACTGTTGATACTGAACAAAGAAATGTCAAGACAGGAGATAAATTGAATCAAAGAAAAGAATTGCAGCCAGGCCTTTCTAACCACTGTGACTGTTACTGAATTGTAAATATCAGCAATTACTTTTAGCAGTATCATAGCCTCCTATGCATACAACAAATCCGTATTAGTGTTTGCAATGTTTGATTCTTGACAAGCAAAAACCACAATTCCATTTTTTTATGGATAAAAGAAAAAGTACATTTAAAATTCATTAATTGATTGTGTCAGAGTATTGGAATTTCTAAAGAAATTATTCAAATTTTTGTTTCTTATTTTGTGTTCATTTTAAGCATAAATAGATGTTTCATATGTAGGGTGCTATATCTGCACACATGGCTTTAAACTATCATGTATTCACAGAAATCAAGCATTCAGTTATTAGAGACATTCAGGTTAAATATTGTCTTTCTGTGCAGTCCAGTAGAAGCCTGGCATCCTGCCAGAGTCTGAGTCGTAAGACGCAGAGAGTGAAAACCTGAAGTTGCAGACAAAACATGAAAATAAGTGCCTGTTGTTGAAATCTTCACCTTGCTGACAAAGCGTGCGATTTCAGTGGGGTGTTCATCAAGTCTTGAGCAAAGCTATGGTTCTCCCTGCCTGAATTAAAGGTTCTCTGTTTTTAGAAGCAGTAATTCTTGCTCAGCCAGGTAACAATGTGCAACATGAGTGCCTAATAATCCCTAAATAAAAAAAGCAAAGGCAAAAAAGAGATGGGTTTGAAGCTCATTTGTATGTGTCAAAAAGAAGTTCAGGAGAAAGCCCATAGTTTTTCTTTCGTTTCAATAACACAACTGCAGGTTTGCGATGTGCTAGTGAGGATCTTTTCTATTCTTCTAAATGTGGTGCTGTAATGTGTACCTGGTTTTGCAAGTTTTTTGCCTGGGTAAGGTAAAGCAGCCTGGAAGAGCTCAGGAGGATGATCTGGAATCTACTTCCTCTTCTTCCACAGCTGGAAGTAATGGGTGGTGAAGGAGGGAGTAAATTCATTGCTAATTTTGTTTTTCTTGAGCTTAGATGATCATGCCAAGGCTGAGCTGCAGACCCCATCCTCTCTCCTCACCTGCAATTTGCAGTTGGTGCAACGGTTCACTGATCCTGTCTAAAGGACGGTGTATGTCAACGTGGGCTGCTTTGTCACCAAGAGAGCCAAGCGCCAGGGGGTTCCGGAACAACACCCTTTCTGTTATTCTCCAGTGACTCCAGTAAGAGATGAGTGGGAGGTAAAGTTATCCTAACTTTAGGCTTTAGCCTTAGACACGTCCAGGAGGGATCCAGAGACAAAAGCCATGATTCATAAACAAGTCGTTCAGATTCCATCTGGATAAATGCGTCGGATGGAAACCTTAGAGTTTGCTAAGTCGTGTGTCCTGCCATGTTGCTTTCTAGCCTGACTTTCTGAAATCGTCGGCAAGATGTTGTGAGGTCCTTTTGTTTCAGGGACATAATCTTCCTCCTAAAAGCATTCTTGGAAACAAGGGTCTTTATGCCTGAATTTCAAGTTTGGCTCAAGAGACATAATGGGAAATCCTGAAGAAAAAAGACTTCTATTTAAATTCTGTCCGTTATGAATTAAGGCAGTAGAAGTGAAATTCATAGACTTTCATTTGTTTTTGATTGTGGAAAGAAGCCAAACTACTGCTGATTTATAGTTTTGTATTTTACTGTTGAAACTGCACCCTCCCATTTTTTCCAAATAGGAAAAAAGAATTTACTGTAATAGAAGATAAAACCAATTTAGGACATCAAACAAATAAACAGGGTAAAAGACAGAGCTTTCACTGAGTGAAAAAAAATGAGGCTCATGATAGAAAGGAAAATAGGGACATGTGGACATGTTTCAAATTTCAAACTTCCCAGTGAAGTGATATGAGGATCTAACTGTCAAAGTGGAAATAATATCACCTGATATTGTCCATGTCCACATTTTATTGAAAGAACTTTGAGCATGAAAGAAATAGACCTGGTATCAATTATGATCAAAACCTTTTGGCTGGCGTGGTGTTGACTGGCTGCGTTACAGCAGAAATTACACGGCACTGGTCCCCTGAGACTTTCACCTACTTGTTAGATGAAATCGATTATACCCAGAACAAGCACCGAAATGACATTTCAGTGTACTCAGAGGACACTTGCACTTCATGGCTACCTTTGAAAAAGTTTCTAGCTGTGATGGAACGGACAAATGGAAGTTTCTCTGTAGCAGGTAAGGGTGATTGTTTTCAAACAAAACATTAGCTGTCGTTCGGGAGGTGCTTTGCAAAGACCGTGTGACTGTTTAGGATAACAGGTCGCTTTGACAGAAATCATCTGTTGAAGGGAGTTTTGGGGGAGGCAGCACAAATTGCAGCGGGGTGATAATGAATTGATATGAGAGACGAGGAGTTACAAGGATTTGCATCTTCTCACCTCAAGAGAGAGGACACAAACCAACACGTCAGGGGTCAAACAGTGAAAGCCTGCAACTGGAAGCAGTCAACTACATTTCTCTCAGTCCTGTGTCTCCGTGTCTTCATACACAGCATCACAGTGTCACAGTGTCACAGTGTCACAGTGTCACAGTGTCACAATGTCACAGTGCCACAGTGTCACAGGATCACAAGACTGAAAAAGACCTTTGAGATCATCGCGTCCAACCTATGACCCAACACCTACACCTCCTCATGGTGAGTTAGGTACAATATTACACTAGTACAGCAATGCTTCTAGACTAAAACTGTGTTGTGTAGAGACACTTGGGGACTTTATACAAGTTGCTGGGTTTCTGCTTGCAGTTATTTGTTTCAGGAAGACCTGGTGCTGGCCATTCCCAGGGACAGCACATTAAAGCAGGACAATCACATTGTCAGTGTGGCAATGGTGCCACTAACACCAGCCTGCAATGTTTAGCAGCAGTAACTGTAGTTTTCTGAGGTAGACAACTGGAAAACTTAACAAATTGTAACTGTAACATGAGCCAAGCTATCACCCTATATAGGAAGAGTGTGATAAAAAAAATAACTAAACTCAAGTTTTGCAAGAACTGTTGGCTCTTTACTTTTTATTTTTTTAATGTAAAGTAATGTAAGCAAAGGTAATGTAAGCAAAGTGTTTAACCAGGTGCTTATGCTATCCACTACACTTTGATCAAATGATGTAAATGGATTTAACTAAAAGCCTTTAAAAGGCAATTTTTGCTTAATTACTAGAAATACTTTGAATATACTTTTAATTCCTTTAAACAGGGACTTCTTCAGTTTAAAAAATACTGAAAATCAGCAGAAAATACAGACATTTAATCTGCAGTAATTCTGATCTGTAACAGTGCTTCTCATATGTTTGCTCAAAAAATCAAGCTTTACAAAATACAAACAGCAGTTAAAGTTTCTGACTTATAAATGGATCAGATTCAATGGGCAAGCGATATAAAAATGCCTAGTGCCTTACTGAACCATGGGAGATGTGTCATAGTTTTGCCAGAGTGAACTGAAAAGACCCGTTAATGATCTGCCTCATGCCATATTTACTGCTGCTACATCAAACAGGTTTACTTGTTATACTAACACAGCCAACGCCAAGAACACTGCTGCCTTACAGACCAGTGAACAACAGTGAATCAGTCAACAACTGCCCTCAGGAATTGCTGCATCTACTGGAAACTTATCAAGCGTCAACCAAATCCCAACTTTTCTGGCTTCTCCAAGAGCTGCTGTAGAATGGAGAAAAATATCGTTTCTCTTTGCTTTTTAACAAAGAATTAAGAGGATGTGGAATTGATTTGTTCCTTTTCTTCTTTACTTTTGTAATTTATAAAGAAAATCTGAAAGGAGTTTTCTGGAGTCAAATGTTTCAATGCAGATTCTTATTATGGTTTGCTTTTTCACTCTGGAAACGTTTAATCAGCTATAGGGAACTTAATATAACTGTGTTTAAGAATTCACAGAAACATTGGCTTAGGTCCTATAAATAAAGGTACCTAAAGTTTGCATGGGTATAAACACACTCGTGTTTTCCAGACCATGTCACAGCGTGCCAGGTTTCAGTGTTGGGTACCCCCTCGTGGTCTCCTGAGACCATACCTCCACCATTTCTGCCTTTGTTGGGAGCACATCTGTAATGAAACCGTAAACCAAATTTATGATAAACAGAAAACTCAAAAACCTCCAAAACCGGAGAACCCAACAATTGTGTGGACATTTAATAGGAGCAAGTTTTTTTCCCTACAAGTTTCAAACAGCGTTTTATCTTTGTTTAATTAGCACTTCAAAGAAAGGAACTATTTATTAATGACTAACAATAAAGCTCTTAGATTAGGTAGTAAACTTAACATTATGCATTCTCTGTGACTGATAAGTGTAACCAGGGAAGACTAGAGTTGATATTTTCCTTGAAAAAAATTAAAAAATAAAATGTATACATCTCACTCCTGCCATGGAAAACAATTCTCCTGATTTCTTAATAAAGAATAAAGACTTCCAAAAAGTTACTTTTACAGTCACCTTTATGAAAGACAGAATGTTGTGTTAAACAAAGTTCTTTTTCTATAATGAATTATATCCTTAAAAGCAGAGAAGTTCATAAGGTCTGCTAAGAAGTCAATAAGTCCCTGCATTCAGGGGTTTATTGTAGTTCTGGATTTGGATGCCTTTTCATTTTCTAAGAATGATAAAAAAAAAAATTCTTAGAAAACACGTTTGCAGTCAAAATGTTATTTTTTAGATCTTTATTAAAGAAAATATATCTCGCCTTTCATGTTTTACTTCCTACTCCCACAACTAAATTCTGTGCTTTCTATGGGCTGCAGCATTTTGCATTCATTTTGAGTTCTAATAACTGAGGATGGCTATGTGCACTGAAAACCTGAATGTTAATACAGCAGCAATCAAGGAACAAATTCTCGGATCTGTTGAGGCGGGGATTAGGAGTAGAATTTTATTCTCTCTCGTGTGTCATCAGTATGGAGGTGATCCTGAAAAATGGTCAAGGTCATTCTACCTAGGAAAAGGGAGCTCATTGGCGCCAGTGATGTAGAATGGAAGTTTGGGGTTTGGTTCTGGTTGTGGTTTTGGGTTTGGGGGTTTTTTTTGTTAGTTTGAGGGGTTTGGGGTTTTTTTGTTTGGTTGTTCGGTTTTGGGTTTTTTTAGTGTGGGATATCCATGGTTTTGAAAAGAATCTCCTGGTCATCTCCACCTACAAAAGTTTAGAGACTCACATTGTGGGGTAGAGCAGATCATCCGCAATGTTTGCTGATGGGGTTGTGGTGATATGGGGCTGCTTATTTAATTATTTAAGTTTACATGAAGAAAATTTTATTCTAAAATAACTCATTAGCAAATAATTTTGTATCCACGTTATGCTTTTAGGCTTTTGTTTGGTTTTTTGTCTGTTTGGGTTTTAATTGTTCCTTGGTTTAAGGTTTTTCCTGTATGTGAGTTACTTAGGAACTTTTGGTCTTGTATCTTTTCTTGCTTCGTGCCTGTATTGTGAACGTCTGCATAAAAAAGAACAACAACCTCAAAATATTAGACAATTTAATTTCGAAGAAGAACCTAAGGGAAGGTGTCAAGCAAAAAGATTAACACGAAAATGAAAACCACAGAACATAAAATACAAATTGCTTCCTGTCAGGTAGTGTTCATTCTCCACTAATTTTTATTTTGTGCTGTAACTTATGTTTTCGCAAGGTAAATGTGAACAGACTTTCAGAACACTCACCTGAAAACTAGAGGCAATTAATATTCTGCAAGACACCAAGTATTTATGGGTCAAGATATTTTCATCCAGTTTGCAAGAGTTGTCATATATTGGTGCTTAGGCAAAACTCTGCTTGAGTAACTACTGCCCTATTCAAAGTTTTTGACCATTTAAAGGAAGAAGCTTCAGGTTAACTCTTATGGCTTTGGCCACGTATGTGATTTCTAGAATAAGACGAACATGTCGTGAATAGGATCAGTAGGTAATAATTCATCACCTTTTTTAATGTGTGATATCCTATGGTAATACGATTCATACATGTCATATGTGTGCTGGCCCACGTTTTGCCCTTAGAGGAAAAGCAGAACTAGGACTGGAGACAACTTACGAGATCGTCTGGTTCCCCTCCCTTCTCCAAAGCTGATCTTTCTTCAGAGTCAGATGAGATTGCTGAGCCCCTTGTCCAGTTCTGAACATTTCCAAGGATGGGGATTCTACAACCTCTGCAGCCAACCTGTACCAGCATTTAAAATTGCATTTCATATCTATGATCATTAATTATTCTAGTGACAGTTATCAGCTAATGGGCAAATCCTGAAGTTTTTAATAATTTTATTTTATTTTCATCTATTTTCAGAAATTAATGAAAACAGTAATAATAAGCTTTATATACACAGATAGAGGTTATTTTTGTTTAATGTCTAATCTTACTGTATAGCATTTATGTAGTGTAAGGTGTACAGCATTGATGTATTATAGCTTGTACAGCTTCTTAAAAATGAATGATTTTTTTTGACTTATTTAGTGTGGCTGAACTGATACATATTCTCAAGTGATTGCCTTCATGAATTTTACCAAATTTATTTGGACATTAAGTTTTCAGTCTAGATTTGGTTAGGTTTCTTGGAGGGTCTGCCATCAGCTATGCAGACAGCTACGGCAGGCTTCCTGTGCAGTTGCTGGCTAATTTTTACACTGTTCAGTCTTTGCGTTGTCTAAAAATGCATTGGGTTTTGTTTGTTGTCACCAGGGGAAGTTCTCATTCAATATTAGCATTCTATCAACATCTTATTTAAGTAGCATTTCTTGGATAAGATCAATAAAACTGAAAGCAAAGTACCTGTTCTTTTTAAGGTTTTAAGATGTTCCTTAAAAAAGTAAATTGCATTCTCATTATGAACTGGAAATAATCAATCTAAAAATAATTTGTATTTGCAATATGAACTCTACACAGAGTAAGAACTTAATCAATGAACAAATACTACTAAAACTAATACTAATACTACTTACATAGTTTGAGTTTAACTCAGGTTTACAACCATTCACACCCATTAAAAATATTTTTACTTATTGAAGTATGAACCTGAGAAAAATTGTTTCAGTTCTTTTATGATGTCAATTAATTAATCTTGTTTAATCCTTAAGTTTCTGAAAAACACTTTTACCTTGTGTAAAATAAAAACCCTGCAGTCTTATCATGTTGAATATTTAAACAAATCAACAGTGAGAGGAAACCTACTTTATAATGGAATTAAAAGTAATCTTTCTATATCTAAAGTTAAGGGAGGATAGCTGGATGCCATTACAGAGATCCTGGGTGCAAAGACAACTTTACACTTATATTGTTCATGACACAGTCCCATCAGCAGACCAACAAATTAATCGCATATGAGATAGCTGCTCAAAGATGAGACAAAACCACATTGCTCTTTTGAAGCCCCAAGTCATCAATAAGTCAGAGAAAATAACATTCAAATGAAGCTTCATTTCTGATTCTGCTGAGTCCATTAAAGCAAAACAAAACATAACTTGGTACGTGATCAGGAAGACTGAAAATGCTTGCTGTTGCCTCTCGTGATGCCTGATTAGCAAACGTTCCCTTTTCTCTTCTTCTCTGTCTCATCTGCTGTAACGTGCACGACAGCGGAAGAACGGAGCTATGGGTAAAGCTGTTGTTCACACACAGGACTATTACGTGATGAAAGACACGCTCCAACTTCTTGAAGATGTGTAGATGCACAGCAAATCAGTTTAACTGCAATCAGTGAGACACCTTAACAGAAGTTCTGCACCAACAGCCTTGATTTGGGCTTGAGGCATCTCCTTCATCTTTACTGTTTAGAATCTCTTTAGACAAAGGATAACAACGTGTGGTTGGCTGTGTGCTCTTCCCTGTGTCCTTGTCCTGGCAGCGCAGTGTTTGCGAAAGATGGGCACGACTAAGAGAAGGGCTTGTCTCAAGGAAATATACAAAACATTTGTGTTTTTCTTCACCAGACCACAAAGCCATAAAGAAGTTATACTTTCTGTCAGTCTTCTCTGGCTGTTTGAGTGGCGAATTGTTGCTCTGTGACAGAGCAAAAATATGAGTTTATGTGCAAGATTGAGAGAGGAAGAGGAAAAATTCACGGCATAAAGTCTGCACAATTTATTACATTAAAAATTTTTAATGTTTATTAAAAGGATAAATTAAATGATGGTTTATTCCGTCTTGCTATGTCACCCCCATAGGATTTATGAGACCAAAAGCTAGACTTCTTTTCAAAATATCCGTCACCTCAGAACCTGGGATATCAGCTTCAATTATTTGAAAGCTGATCCTCAGTCCCTGTTTTCAACCATGACACTTACTCTCTGGTCACACCAGCACCCAACCTTGTAAGAGAGCACGTTGCCAAAGCTAACAGGCAAGAAAGACCACGTTTCTAAAGTTGAACCAGCAGGTGATTCAGATAACAGGAACAAGAATCAACCTAGCAACAAGAAAACAGCACCTCCTTAATACCTGCGTTTGCAGGAAGAAAGATGCTCTCAAACAACGAGGAACAGAATGAACGTCAACATTTTCAAAAACATGCAGCCACAAAGGACGTGTTGTTGGCCGGTTAGAAGACACCGTACTGCAGCTTGGCAGGAAATAAAAATGCCACATCTACCTCTTCAAAATTACATCAGAGGGAGGTTGCATAACACCAGAATATATCTGATTAGATGCTGCTGTTCTCGTAACAGTCATTATGCTCTTTCATAGTTTAGTTGCAGTGCTTCAGAAAAAGGTGAACATAATCAGAGAGGCAAGTGAACTTGTCCTTTTACATTCGCACAAACAAATAGTTGAGGTAAATCTTCAGTTGGAATGTTAGTTCCTTAGGGCAGGAACAACATTTGCCTAAATGTCTGCCACAGTCCTAAAGATAAGAAGATTTAACCCTGATGTATTAAAACAATAAAATACTCACAAGCAAAACATTCAATGAGAGAGACCTATGAATCTATAATTTACAATAAAACAGGTTACAGGGTCCTTATACCCCAAATAAATATTTTTTTTTATAGGATATTCAGCATCTGGTATGAAAATGTAGATGCTGTATACAAATAATGTAAGAAATATCTGACAACAGCAGTAATGATGGTGAAGAAAAACACAAATGTTTTGTATATTTCCTTGAGACAAGCCCTTCTCTTAGTCGTGCCCATCTTTCGCAAAGTTTAAAATATGTTATAAATAAAAAATAATATTCTAGACATCAGGTAGGAGAAAATTAATTTGAAAATGCATGGGGTGTTTTCTTCCATCACATCATTACTAGACATAGTTAATGTTCGGGCATCTACTCATGAGTTGATACTGGAATATATTTAAATTTCCATTGATTTTAACCTTAAAAAGCTGCTGGCTTTTCATTTTATTTCCAGGAGTTAGAGGAAGAATCTGTTATATATAAGTGGATGGTCAGTTTTATAACTGAAAATAGTTGGAAATTGGGGTCATTCAGATGGAAGCACCTTAAGTAAAGGCAGTTAAATTGTAGTTATTGTTTTGAAAGTAGCCAGCGCTTCACTGATATCTCCTGTGAGACTGTATATGCTGCTGAGGAAGAGCTTTAGGCATGAATTATAACTCTACTAAGAGGTCATTAATCTTAAAATATGTAGTGCGTAAGCAACATCTCAAGGAAATTTATGGTTGTGGGAATTATGAATAACTTCTTATTCTGTTCTTACTTTTGCAGCACGTATCTATTTTATCTAGCAAAAGGTATTTATGGAGAGGTTTTGCATTAGCTGTTACATAACCTAAGTTGCACGTGCCTAAATGTGGCAGGGATGTGTTATTAGTGTTCAGTCATCGAAAGACACAAACCGTCTAAAATGTTATTGCTCTGGGTAAGGCTTGTGCTTGTGTTGATGTTGATGTGCATCCTCAACTTTTATTAATAGAGAGACATAACTGCATTTCTGAAAACTCACAAATCAGGTTATTATGAATGTCCAGCTTGTTTTGTTTTCAACTACCTCTAATAGTTAAGGCGACCTAAGAAGTTAAAATCAAAGACTAAATTTGTTTGAATAGGCCAAACAGTGGCATAATTAATACTGAATAATAATAACAGCAACAAGCACAACATTAAAAAAATAATAATCATAGTACATATTGGGTATATATCAGGTTTATATCAGAGTTGATGAATACTGTATTGGCAAAACTAGGAGTGATTAAGCTCCACTTTACTCTTGGCTATAAAAATGCGTTGAATCCTAGTGGAGTTCCCCCAGGCAGACTTTCCATTTTGCCAGTTCCACAAAATAAGGACTAAAGAAAACACCTAAGATTGTCAGTGGCGATGCTGAGAGTTTGCCTGAAGAAACCCCCCTCTGCACTCTCGGTGATTTGGCCGTGTTTAAAAAGGATTAAAGATTAACCATGTTGGTAAATTTTCTCTACTCAAAACTCATGCCAGACACTACCTAAAACAAAATCACTGACACCACTGGCATTTTTTTCATTTAGCAATTACAAAAGACTATGTTAAAACTGCTGCTGAAAATAATTCCATTCCTGAATTTCAATTTTTCCTTTGAAATCCTAGCAAGCAGGGATAATTGATTCAGACCAGCAATCCTCTCTTTCAGTTATGAGCGATGTAATTGAGAATGGAAAACAAAATTAAGTAGCTGTCACAGTTTCCTTGGCTATTGTCTTTGGAATCTGGGACATGTGCAGGTTTTAATTTATGTGCTACCCGCTGCTACTGTAACGATGTAATATCGAAGTTTAGTGACTAATTCAACTTGCTGATTATGCCAACAGCATCGTGAGAGGAGACCAAGGCATCCAGGTATCTCTTAAATCTGGAAGTTTTCCCCTGGTACCTCCATGTGTATTGTCAACATTTCTCATCTGGTACATCTTTACATGTCTCTTCCCACACACAATATTGCTGTTATTTGTAACAGTAATGTGTTATGTGCACAACATTTATATAGAGAATGATTTTTGCTCCTTCATACAAAGCAGCGAGTCATTGATACTGGAAGTCTGTATAAAATATTGTCTACATCTACAGGCCTACATGGTGAAGGACTGCAAGAATAAAGAGCTAGAGATCCCCATATAAAACTCTTGAGCTCTGTGAGTGATGCATAGTGATCTGACTCGTACAGGGTAGAATTTTCTTGCTCATCCATTTTATTGTATGTTATGAATAGAATATTAAATGCTTGACCTTCATTAGTGCCTTGTAAGACGTGGGAACTAAGGCTTTTCCTTCTTCAGGATGATCCCCATTTCTGGTTATTCTGCCAGCAGCTACAGTTCAGACCTATTGTTCTCCTCATTCTCAATTATCTTTTAAAAATTAATTAACCACTTTCTTTTCTATTATGGTTACTTTGCTTTAAATGGTATAAAAAGAGATTGTTGAGGGCTACTTTAGTCATTTCAAGTGGATCATTCATGTAATTTAATTTCTAATCTACTGTATGGATAATAGCATATTCATCTGAAGATAAACCCATCTATCCTATTTGTGATTGTTCCTGTGGGTTTCTGTGGCTGGGATTTTCAAGATATAAGTGATTACAGCAATATCTGGTTTGGAGGGAAGATTTATCTTCCATCTCTGTTTCTCACAGTTTACATCGTCGGCACTGCTGTTTGCCTCAGATATTTTCACTATTGAAAATACTATCTTATTCCAGATAAAGTTCCATCCTTTTCTGATTGTACCCTTGCCATAGGCAATTTAATGGTAGGATGGATGAAGTTATAAATATGCAGCTAAAAATAGCAGCAGACATATCCTATAAAAAGTGTTTACTTTTCTGATTTCACACGATTACTGTAGTAATTATCTTCTCTACGGGAGGTTAACTTTATTTCAAATATATTAATATTTTTTTGATACCTTTGTAAAAAGTGGACTTTGGTCACTGCAAGAAAATTCTATCAAAACTGGTCTGGATGGATTGTATATGATGCTGAAATATGAAGTGTAAGGTATTTATGCTGATTTCTCTGCCGTGCTGCAGTCAACCAAGCTCCTGGGAGTGGTCACCTCTTCCTATGACAAGGAAGATGTAGCTGGTGGTGAGCATTTCTAGCTTAGTGAGATTTCAAAACGTTGCACTACCTAACGGTTCCAAAATAGCTCATGTCTGGTGACTTTGTGGCATGATATGAGGGACATAGATGGCATTTCAGGAATTAGCAGGGTAAATAACCACAATACTGAGGGGAGTGAAAACAAGGTTTTGTAGGCTACTGGCAGGCTTTCCTGCTAAAATTATTTGAACCTTAATTAATTCATTACTAAGAGTTTTGCTTCCTGTACAGTATTTTTTTAAGAGAAAAGCAAGGGATGCATAACCCTTATTATAAAGCAATGCTATCAAAATAAGAAGTGTTTAATTTTAGGGGCTTCAATTTCTTTTGTTTTCTTGGGATAGGGAAGATTTTTAAAATGTTGGAGAGTTTGCTTTCTACCATATACTTTGAATGGTATTCAGTGGACTTGGGTCACATGCATCGCTTCAGCACGTAGGAGATCTACTTACACATGGTTTCAGCCAGCAAAGTTTTAGGAAAAATTACGGTAGGGGAGGAATTTTCAGAATTATAACTGTGAATCGCAGCTGTTAATATAGATAAGAGTTTGATGACTGAGACCACAGTAGGTGTTCAGGAAAAGGTTGGAAGAGAAGACAAGGCTACTGGGCCACATTAGTGCACCAAACTCCCCAAGCCTGAAGCCAGTTAGGATAATCCTCTTCCTGCACCCCAAAGTTGACCAATGGGTTCATCCTATTTCAAAACTTAGAACACTTTGCAGGTTTTTTTCTTAGGACTTGGATAGCCACTGTCCTCTGTGGCATTTAACATTGATCAAGCAATTCTCTTGATTCACTCATCAACAGGGAAAAAAGAGACTGGGCTGAAGCTCAGCTCCCACATGAGAAGTTCAGAAAGTTCGGTGCTACATGCCAATGAATGTGATTCTATTCTCTGTATTTGTGGATGTGCTTCCTGTAAAGGTTTCCATTCCTATATGAATGCATATTAGCATATTTCCCAGTAAATTAGGATGCTCCGGACGATTTTCCACTTGGATGGAGGTCTAAGCTTTTGCAGATCTCGGTGCGTAATCGTGCATATGCATTTGAAAAGGTGTCAACGGAATTAGCATTGTCCTCAATAAATTCCAAGCACGATGGTCTATCACAGGTGATTACAGTTTTTTTGGGATTGAAATGGATTCTCTAACAATGGAAACCAGTCTGCCAAATGCAGAATTACTGAACATATGTTAGCATTGTTATTTAAAGAGGTTCTGCATGCCAAAGTCTGATAATGAAGCAGTAACACACATTGCTAAATTGTTTTGTAAGAGAAAGGGGAGAGAAAAAAATGGAAAGGGGAAATTTTGTATTTTTGAGCTCTTCTGCATCTGGTTCCATTGGCTAAACACTGTGCTATTTTGTAACAATGGCTGAAAGAAAATGTTTTTTTTAAAGTGTGTGAAAGCATATTTAAAAATCCAAAGCATTACTCTGGTGGCTTGGGAGGTTTTAGTCGTCGCGCTTGAATACACCCATGGCCAGAGCGTCAAGTGTAAACTTTTTAATACATTCAAGGTGGACTGATCAGGACTACAACCTCTAAAGAAAGGTTTCCATCTTTGGTGGCTTTGACGACGTAGTCTCATTTTTGCAGGTAAGCAAAGCACTTGTTAATCCCCTGCTTAGGTTGCCACAAATAATGATGGCAGACAGTCAATGCAGGCGAGCCTCTCTTTCAGGTTATACATGTGCTTGGTGAGGATAATTATGCTGGTCATGATTCATGGATTGTGCGCTACTAAAGGTGCCCATTCCTGACTCTACAGAGAAAAAGACATCTGCTCGTGGCTGAATATAATACAGTCACATTCGAATACCGAATCCTCAAAACTTATGACATTGCACCTAGAATGTCACTTTTAATTATCGGTATGTCTTTAGAACTTCAGGGTATGTTCCCTGTTACTGATTTTGTTTTGATAGGCTGTTGCCTCCTGAATGCTTCCCTATTAAAAATAAGAAAGAAAATATTCAAACCTGTAAATTATCAGGATTTTCTTTTTTACTTTTTACTCTTGACAGTGTTGAAAGTCAGTCAAGAAAGAGAAACTTAAGGTAAGATATGGAACACTTTCCAGAATCTTTGTACTGAATGAAAAAATTATTGTACNCCCTGGTGAAGCCTGAGACCGTGTCCTCTCGTTCTGTCACCAGTCGCCTGAGAGAAGAGACCAACCCCTGCCTGACTACAGCCTCCCTTCAGGCAGTTGTAGAGGGCAATAAGGTCTCCCCTGAGCCTCCTCCTCTCCAGGCTGAACAACCCCAGCTCCCTCAGTCGCTGCTCACAGGGCTTGTGCTCCAGCCCCTTCCCCATCCTGAGAACTACAGTACACAGAACTAAATTTGGTATATCCCAACATCTTTGAGATATAAGCATTGGGTAGGAGAACACCAACGATCTTTTTTAGAGAGTAACTTTTAAAACTGTTTTAAAAGGAAATAATGTATTTATTACATGACCATGCCTTGAGTCAGCTTTTGCGAGCCGTATTTTCATGGACACACACATTCACAAATAATGCACAAAACGGTTTTCAATAGACACATCAGATAAATAACTATAGATAACTGTAAGGCAGATGGGATTTTTATACTAATCACATTTCTTGATCATTTTTTAAAGGAGTTTTATAAATTAAATACTTTAAATGTGAACTCTAGTATAATGTAGCCCCTCACAAATTTAGTTCTTATTGCCAGAGAAATATTTTTACACAGAAGAAATCAAAACAATTAATGTAATCTCTTAATTTTTATGAAGCTAATCTTGAGATAAATACTTTCAGCATAGAATCAGAGGTATGTGATTACTCTTATGGTCAAGATCAGAAGTTTAAAGAACTGAATTTTCAAAGCCACCCTATTTTCTAATATGTTAGACTCATATGCTTCATTATTTTGTCGTCAATTACTAAATTTCTCCAACTATAGGCTTCATATCCTCATTCATATTGATTTATGTATGAGAAAATAACCCCAACCAACCAACCAACGAACTAAAAAGCATCCAAACGTCCTATCAACAACAATAATTCCAGAATCCATTTTCATCATCCTGTTCTGATCTTTGACTTCCGCACGATGTGTTATTCCCCGCTATGGTAGAACACAATCTTGTCCCAAACCCACTTTACATTCGCCTCTACTGAGTCACACGTAGTTGATTGTGTTCCTTTCTTAAATTGTGCATTTTTTTCAAGCATTTTGCTGCTACTTTCAGCCTTTCATCGACAACAAACTGCATTAGTACACGGTCTACACTCCATCTTTCAAACTGCTAACAAATACACCAGGTGACAGAGGACCAGGCAGTGGCTCCTGAGGGAGCGGGTCTAACTGCTGGTAAATGCTGTGTTTAGAGCAAGTTGTATCTTCTTTTTCACTTGTACTTGATTAATCTGAAGACAGAATAGAATCAGCTCCAGTACCAGTCAGTTCTACAGTTTTTGATTACGTACGTATTCTCTGACCTTTTACTTTTACGTCTGCCCTCCTGCCCTTATCAACTTTCTAATAAATTAAAATAGTGCCTTCCAAGCTACTTTGGAAAAATCTCCCTCATGATAAAACCCTGCAAAATGCTGTTTTGAAATGGAAATAGGTAGTAACCATTGCTTTTCCTCTTATAAAAAATAGTAGGTTTAGGGATCTAAGTGAGAATATTTACCCAGTCCATATTTCTCCAGGTGCCTTCCAATCATTCTTTTGATTAAATTCTTTGAATGCTCGTGCCTATGCAGGCGTACAGCTCTGATAAAATAGTTGGGAAAGACCTAGGAAAAGTGAACCTCATGAAGAGGAATAAGGACTAGAATGTCTTTCAGCAATCATCATACCCAGTTCTTCCTCTTCTTGCTTTTTCAGTAGCGTGTTTAACCCACCTGTCAGCTGGCACTGAATCAGTGAGTGATCCATATTTACAAAAGAGGATGACAAAAGTACAGCAGTGTTAAAAGAGTTCAAACTTTTTAAAATATTTTTGTATTGCACTTCACTAGTTTTGTTCCTTTCTTTGTGCAAGAAGTGACAATTTTACAGTTTATGTGATTGTAGACTCCCAAGGAAAAAAATGGATCAAAAATTGTATTTTATGTTGTATAGTCAAGCTGCAAAGCTGAGTAGGACAATACTGGTTTAGTCAAAGAAATGGCAATGTCCCCAAACTGACCTGTTTCTAATTTACCATCGATTACACCATCGTGCTTCTTCTGAAGTGTTGATAATATTGAAAATAATTTATTTTGATAGTCCATGCTGTGTTTTATAATAAAAAGGAAAATGACATATACTCTCCTTACGGCTATTGCTCCTAAATACCACACCTGCTCCCTGGAAGGATCAGCATCAGAAACAAACAAATGTCAGTTAATCAGTCAACAGAAATACCAATCTTAATGCATGACCTCCTAAGACAGAGCTGGTCTGGATGGTTTATATTTGGTTCAATTAATGTATTCAACACGGGACTGACATTTTCAATGGAGGTTCAGAATGCAGGAGCCTCCAGAGGCCAAGCCATAGCTGACAGACCGGGAGCAGCAGATCAACAAAACTCGGTGGAGATTAGTAACAGAAGATTAGTTTTTCCTTATAACTTTAAATGTTGGGGAAAATAATTTAGGAACAAATGACTTATGGTTCAGAGGCTGTGAAAACTGACAATCAAATACTGAAGTCAAAGGAAATCACTAAAGGTTATGGGTAATGACAGGGGACACTAAAGTATTTAGGAAATACGTGTGTAAATTCACATTCTGATTATTATTAGAACCAAATAATTTTTGTCTAATGCAGTGCCATGTTAGAGATTTTATTATGTCTTGTAAATATAATGTCAATATAAGCGTTATCTAAAATATCTTTATACTTAAAGACCAGGACGCTTTTACACTATGTGTGAACTACAGTGGTGCCATCTGAACCTCTAAGCAATCTGCGCAGCAGAGGGATAAGAACACAATGTAGAAATGAGGAAATTAATCTTCTGGTCTCCTAGATCAAGCAATGAAAACTGAGCAAAACTAAGGAACCCAGTCTACCCACCTTTTCTCTAAAATGTACCAGTGGAACGCGATAGCCCCTACCCACGTTTCTGTGCTCAAAGAAATGGTTACTTTAAGTCAGAGATTTTGTTTAGTTCCAACAAATAAAGGTGCATCTAAATTCAGATAGCTTAAGATTTGTTAAAAATTTTCAAACTTTAAGGAATCAAGTTAATTTATTATTTTTCATTAAACATTTTGTCATCCTTAATTGAAGTAGAAATAAAAAAGGAAGAGTAAAGCATTTTAGTGTTTTTAATACGTGCCTTTAATTATTCTACAGAATGAATACATGGTCTTAGTTACAATGCCTAATAAACAACCCTTTGTCAAAGCCCCATTAAGAAGCTCCATGAAAGTAACTAATTTAAAAAGATTTTTTGACTGTCATGTCATCAAGAACATTTATGAAACAGTAAGATTAAACCACCTTTCTTGGCACTCAGTAGCAGGGTTTCAAATTATTCATTAATTAATATTCAATGAATGTAAATGACTCAATTTCATATAATTGGCTGGACCATGACTATTTTAGTTCAGTTTATTGTCAAAGCGTTTAAAAAACCAATCATACTCTACATCTGAGTGTTAGTTTCTTCCTCAATTAAAATAAGAGTGGAAAGTAACAGAACAATTTTGGAATTTGCTAGAGCAAAATATTTTCTGAGGTAGAATAAGAAGGACCTTGAGGGGCTG
>VWPV01007560.1:0-20558 GCA_013389885.1 Geococcyx californianus | reverse complement strand
ATCGTGAAGAATTTTTTCCTGATACTTCCATAAATCTGTGTCCGACCAGATCCTCCGCTACTTCGAACAGGCACAATTCCATGGATATTACTGGCATTATTTTAGGCAGCTGAGAAACCTTCTAAATACTGCTAACCACTCCTCCAAGATGTTATGGACTTATTAATTATCCGCTCCCTGCCCCGTCCCCTCACAGCTTTCACCCGGCCCCTCTCGCCCCCGCCCCTCCCGCCTCGTCTACCCGCGCGGGCTGCCGGCAGTGGTGCGCATGCGCAGTGCCCGGGCCCCGGCAGGCGAGCGGGCGGAGCCGAGCGCCGCCGATCCCAGCCGAGTGGGGCCGTTCTCAGCCGGACGGAGGCGATCCCAGCCGAGTGGAGCCGATTTGAGCCGAAAGGAGCCGATTTGAACCGATCTTAACCGAGCGGAGCCGATCCCCAGCCGCGCCGCGCCGAGCGCAGGGAGCATTGTGCGGGCGGGCACACGGACACACGGACGCACAGATACACGGACACCGCGAGCAGCGCCGCGTTCCCCGCCGTCCCACCCCCCACCACCATGTCGGGCCGGTCGGTGCGGGCCGAGACCCGGAGCCGGGCGAAGGATGATATCAAGCGGGTGATGGCGGCCATCGAGAAAGTGCGCAAATGGTGAGCGGGCCGCGCCGCGCCGGGACCCCGCGCCGTCCCCCCCGCGCCCCCCGCGTGCCCCAGAGCCTCCCTTCCACGTCCCCTCCCGCGGCCCGAGCCCGGCGGGGGCCGCGGGGGGCGGGGACCGGCGGCGCCCAGCAGCCATTTCGCTCCTGCGAGTCACATGAAGGCGAGGGCGAGAGGCGGCTCCTTTGTGCGGCCGGGACCCCCGCCTCGCCGACCCCCGCCCGCAGCTCCGGGGGTCCCAAGGGTCCCGGGGGTCCCGGGCACCGGGAGGGACCGGTTCTTCCCGCCCCGCGCCCACAAAGGGCCCCGAACAGTGGGCCCGGGCTGTGCGCGCCTGAAGCTCAAATACCTCTTTTATACTCAAAAAAACCCACCCCAAATACCCCGAGTTTATTTTTTTCATTACACGTGTATTTATTCGTCCGTTCAAGTTCAGCACAGCACAGCGGAGCGGAGCGGGATTGTCTCCCACAAAACGCTCTGGAGGCTGGAAATCCCGAGCTGAGCGCGTAATTGTGGCTGGAATTCGCTTTAAATTGTATAATTAGGGGTACAACCTCTAGTAAAGTTGATACAAGAAGTATCGGTGTCAAAGTAATTCCCGTTTGTGAGGCCTTAAGCGTGTTTTGGTGTTTTCCTGCTTTGGCATATTTGTTCTCTGCTTTTGTTAGGAAAACCAACATGAGATGTTTAAACAATACGGTAAAACAGTCTCTGGGATGTTCAGTCCAGGGATTTAGGGTTGCAGAGGCGAGCGGGATCGTCTCCCACAAAACGTGCTGGAGGTTGGAAATCCTGAGCAGAGCAGGAGAGAGCAAGTAATTGCAGCTGGAATTTGCTTTAATTTATATAATTAAATGTTGTGCCCCCAGTGAAGTTGATAGAAGAAGTATCAGTATCAAGATAATTCCCATTTGTGGGCCTTAAATGTCTTTCCCGCTCTTGTCTTTTTCTGCTTTTGTTAGGAAAACCAACATGAGGTGTTTAAACAATACAGTAAAACAGTCTCTGGGATGTTCCAGTCACTGGGATGTTCAGCACAGGGGTTTTGAATGGCAGAGCCAAGCAGGATTGTCTCTCACCGAACGCTCTGGCAGTTTGAAATCCTGAGCGGAGCAGGGGAGAGTGCATAATTGCAGCTAGAATTAATTTTAAATTATATATTTAAAGGTTGCACCCCCAGTGGAATAATTCCCATTTGTGAGGCCTTAAATGTCTTTTGGTGTTTTCCTGCTTTTGGTTTTTGTGGTGGTTTTTTTTTTTTTTACACTTTTGTTAGGAAAAACAACATGAGGTGATTAAACAATATGGTAAAACAGTCACTGGGATGTTCTGCCCAGGAGATCCAGAGGTTTTGGATGGGGTAAAGAGCAGTGCCAGTGGGACTTGAGAGGGAATGTCTTTCTTCCAGCAAGTTGACTGTTCAGTAGTCTTTGTGTGTGTTTCTTAAAATACTTTCTTTAAGCATTGAAATCCATGGGGAAATCCCTTGGGTTTGTATTCATCCGCATAACTCAGTTTTTGGAACCTGGTGAAATTAGGAGGCACTTCTGTTGCAGTCCACAGCTAACGTCTCACTTTGGTTAAAAGCGAAATACAGAATGAAACGTGTGTTATTCAGGTGAAATGGTTTGTTGCGTTTTAAATGGCCTTGAGCAGATGAATGGGCTCGTTGGCTTGAGCTGGACAAAGAATCGGGACGTGTGTCCAATAACGCAGGGCACGAGATGGGGATTTCAAAGAATCCGGCCATTGTGTAGGGAGCTGGAGCAGCCCGAGCACTGCAGTTCTGTTGGTTTCAGGAACTCTCTTCGACTCGGGCAGTGTTTTAAAGTGCTATTTGCTGACTGGTGGGCCAGCTTTGAAGGTCAGAACAATATATAGCGATGTGACAGGACTTTTGTTCAAACAGGAGCGTTGTTGGATGTGTGGGACTATTATGTCCGTAGGTATTTCATTCATGAGCGCAGCGTACTTCCTTTGAATCCTATTTGGTGGATTTCAGAGGAGTGGAGGCAGAAACTTGGCCATTCAACAGAATGTCTAATTTATTTTTTTTTCTTGGCAAGGGCTCTCTGCCATCATGTCAGTTGCTATGGCTTCCTCTATAAAACAGAAATCTTATGGTATAAATAGATTTTGTACGGTTTAACTCTCATGAGAAACAACTTGCTTTAAAGGGTTCTTGTACAGAATCGTGCAATGTTTCTTTTGATTCTTGTCAGAAGTATTCGTATGTCTTTTTCTGTGTGCATCTCATGAGTATTTACATAAAAAATTTTTCTTATTTTTAAGGGAATCATAATTTGAAAGTGAATCTCATGATTCCTCCCCTACTTGCAGTCAAGTACAGTGGGAAATTAGCAAGCCAGATATTGCATCTTGTGGTTTAAATGTTTTGAGAAGACTTGGCTTGTTAAATTGAACTTTACACGCTAGCAATTCCTACATCCTCTGAAGAGCCACATAGGCAATTTCCAAGTGTGCAGTTTTATTTGCATAACAGGAGCAATTTGTTGCCATCCACAGCTCTTCTGTGGAAATGCAGCCACCGACAATTAAAATACCTCACATCCAACGTTTCGTAGAACAGAGTTTTCCAAGACTTGTGCGCTTGGTGCGCCGCATGCAGAAGTTGAGCAGAGAGGCAGACTGAGTGTAAACTCTTCTGAGCAGACAGTGGCTCCGGTGTGTGCTACCCAGAGCTTTACTGCTCCGTGAGGTGTACAGCAGCCTTGCCGTGCAGGATTACTGAGCGTCTGCACTGCCATGTCTGTGAACCTGCCTATTGGGAAGTACTTTCCATCAGTGCAGACTTCTGTTCCTCAGAAAATACGTGTTCTTTCTCGGACAGGGAGTCCTTTGATGCAGGTACCCTATCTCCATGTGTCTCTGTAGAGTGCTTAGCACTCCTGTTAATACTGGAGCTTAGCAGTAAGCAGTGAAGATGTTACATTTTTATCTCGAGATTAATGTAACCATATCTCCTTTGTTTAAAACACACTGGTGAATGAGCATCTATTTTTGAAAACATAGAGCACGTGTCTTACAGATTACATAGTTATGTTGTATTTGTGTGGCAAAAATGTTACATTTCCATGCCTAAGAGGGTACTCCTGCTTTTTTAAACAGTCGTAATTTTTCATTCAGTCTGTTTTACAAAATCCTCTGAGATAAATTTATCTCAATGAATCGTCAAGGATATAGGATTGTCCTTTGTCTTTAAAGCTTGATGAGTATGTGTATATTCTAAATAGTTTCTCAAGAAGAGAGGAGCAAAAACTATCGTGCCCTCAACCACCATTAGAAAAATAATGGAAATGCTTTTGTTTTGTGAAATTCTGATCTATTAAATGAAAGAAAATGCAGATATTTACTAAAAGACAGG
The DNA here is from genome assembly GCA_013389885.1 of Geococcyx californianus. NCBI lineage: Eukaryota > Metazoa > Chordata > Aves > Cuculiformes > Neomorphidae > Geococcyx > Geococcyx californianus. The sequence goes on along the minus strand of VWPV01007560.1, from coordinate 16,517 downwards.
TACTGGACAGGAAGCAAGTGTAAGTGGTAGGATATCTTGGGAGGCAGTGAAATACCTTGCTTGGGTTTGTGGCACTGCTGAGCTTTTGGATAATGTGAACATTTAAGAATGGAGATGTGATATGGCTGATGGAGATAAGTATCCTGGTCTAGAGANACTAAAAGACAGGTACTGGACAGGAAGCAAGTGTAAGTGGTAGGATATCTTGGGAGGCAGTGAAATACCTTGCTTGGGTTTGTGGCACTGCTGAGCTTTTGGATAATGTGAACATTTAAGAATGGAGATGTGATATGGCTGATGGAGATAAGTATCCTGGTCTAGAGAATGCACTGAGAATGAGGAAATCTGTACCGACACTGCAGTTCAAGGACAAGGCAACACAAAGAGAAGTGATTTGACCTTTTCCTGACCCATCAAAGTCATAATCTAGGGATAGCGGTAGGCCCTGCTGGAGAAGGGGTGAACTTGGACAACTGACGAAAGTACTTACAGAAAGTGCTAAGTATTTATTATGGCAGAGAAGTGGCTGTAGAGCCAGACACGGCTTGGGATACAGCTTAAAACAAAACAAGTTGTGTAAAAGTTCAGGAGCAAAGCCACCATGGCAGTGAGATCATGTTACCCGGTGCCGTTGGTTGGGATTACTAGCTGTGGCCGGTTAGAGTGGAATTTCTAGACAATGCTGCTGTAGCTCTTCTGTTCACTGTCTCCATTCAGACTTGCTAAAATATTTCTGTGTGGTACGTAATGCTCTGAGACTGAGCTTCTGCAGGTTTTGCTGCTCCTGCTTCCTTCTTAAAGGAGGCTTTCACTTTGAAATGTAGTTATGGCGTAGAACTACTTAACATGATGCCTTTGGAAAAAAAACATTGGATAATACCAGGTTGCCACCCTAGTTCAGTCCAGCAGCATGGGCTGTGTTTGGTCTCCTGCTAAGGCTCCAGTTCACGTAGTGCCAGTTGAAAGAAGAGCCCGCAGTGGGTGTGCAGGAACTCTACTGAAGCACTGTAGTGGCCCAAATACACCGTTACCGTGCTTGAATTACAGTACATTTTTTCTGACTCAGTTATTTCTTTTTGAGCCAGGATGTGCTTTCTGACTTCAGTGGAAGCTGGGTGCATTTTAAAGGTAGAGTTTTGTCACGCATAAGCGTTTTTTGTCTTTGCAAGCACCTTTTCTTACAGTAATGTGGAACGTAGCAGAACTTGCTTAAAAACACGCTGGCCTGGGTCAGTTGCAGGGGACTCCCATAATGCACTGTATTTAGATAAAGTCTTTGTCCATTCATGCTATGTGGTATGTTATTGTATTTGCAGTGTGGTCAATAAACACCATATATATATATATATATATTTTGGGCTACTTTACATTAGTCACGAGACAAATATCTACATGGCAATAAGCGAGCTCTGAAAAGCAAGCCTGCATTTCAAAAAAAATATTTTTGTGCATCTTACAGCACTTTTTGTGTATAATAATGGCATTTTCTTTCCCATTCCCTTTCTCCTTTGCTTGATCCCACAGGGAGGTCATAATTCTGTGATTTTCACCAAACTCTGTTGCAATGCAAGTGAGTGTGATGTGATAAATTCAGCATTATGACGTCACTTCGTGATCATCAACAGAAGATGGGGTATGTGGGAGCAAATCCTTGTGTGAATACAGATGACTATGATAAATGGTAGTCACGGTGAAAAGGCAAACAAGCGTGAAAGCCTTTTCTGGAATAATAATATATTGGCAGTAAAGGCTTTCTGTGTCTGTGCCATCAAATGTTTCCAGCATTCATTGCTGCTTTGGAAGCTGCCTTGATGCCTTATGTATAAGTGTAATATACACTGTTGTGTTTGCTCACCAGTATATTACTTTTATACATGGAATTTGATATTCATCTTTGGAGCTTTAGTGGTAATATACAAAATATAAATATATTTAAGAGTCTTAAGGGCTATTTAGAATGGGGAATTGAGTGTATAATGAAGTAAGTTCTAGGATATTAGTATGCTTAGGCATAAGCACTAAAGAAGTGTTGATACTAATGCTTACCCTATATATCCTTGGCTGTCCTTTAAATGCTGTGCTGATACGGTAGAGAATTGAAAAATTTCAATTTCAGATAAATGTAAAGGTTTGTTTCTGTTGCATTGAATAGTTTCTGAATTTACTGTAACTAAAATACTTAATCTTCCACACTGAAAAGTATCTTAAATGAAAAAAAAAAAAAAATCGTGTATATTATAAGTTTTGCTATTTTCTGTTGTTGTTGTTCCTGAGACATTAATGAACAGGAGCAGTTTGAAACCAGGAAAAAATATTTATTTCTAAAGCTGTGGAATTTGTCAGCTAGACGTGGGCAAGTAAAGTTGATAATGCCACGTTTTTAGCCTGATTAACTCTAAGGTTGATGATGTTCCATCAACCACCTTTTGCAATTCACAAGTCAATATAAAGATCAACCTATATAGTGTAACAGAGTATGGTGGAATAAAAATACCGCCTAGTAATCACTTAACAAAAGTGGAGTAAAGTTATGGGAGTTTTGGTCAGGGTCTCAGGGTGAGTGTGTTCAACAGCAGATCCAGTTTACAGACAGGAAAACAGGTAGAAAAGCTTCTTGAGGTTTCACAACAAAATAGGCACAAGAGTTCCTTAATTCCTTGTTTCTACTCTGACATCTGGTCAGTGAGGATATTTTATAGTTTGTGCAGCATTTGGCAAGCTTATTGTTATGGGCAGCATCAGTAAATTGTCAGTTCTAATTAAATGAAAAGGAAAGTCCCTGATCAGCCGTTTGGGATGTTGTCTGTGCACAAAACATAAAAAGTGAGTGAGTGTTCAGAGTAGAAGTGGTTTTTGGGGGGGGAGAGGGTATGTTGGGGTTTTGTGTTTATTTGGTTTGGGTTTTTTTGTTCGAAATGGAAAGGCAGTAAGTATTACAGATACCATTCAAAGCTTTATTTGCAATAAATATCATAAATCCTGAAGTTATGTTACCCTGTTGATCATAAATGCCTGAAAATCATTACGTTTCTTTGTTAACAAATTTGTGTTTGTGCTGCCAATGATTTTCTTAAGTATTAGGGGATATTGTCGTCTTTGTTCTTATTAATACTTCTGTGGTCTTAAACATTCAATACTGTAAATGCTTGCACATGTAAAATATTTGAATAATAGTAGTGTGTTGCTGGATTTTCTTTTTAGCAATAAGTGTTGGCAGGACTGGGATGTTGGTGTACTTCCATCACAAAATATCCTTATTCCCTTTATTGTCTGAATTACTTGTATTGAATTCATTTAAAAAATCCCTATAGCTGAGGGTTATCAAAACTTAAAGTGGTACTTAAGAAGCTCAAAAGAATTAAGATGTCGGGGCTAACTGGAATACTAGAAGGAAAAAGTTACTAATATAGGTTTCCTCCTGTGTTCTACAGTCTGTCCAGTGAAGATGCTGTGTGAGGCTGCTTTGAGATGCTAACAGGTATCTTGAACTTTTGGTTTTCCAGTGCAGCATCTCTAAGTAATATTTTGCTGTAGGAAAAGACTAAAATCTTGATTTTTTTTTTTTTAAAAGCATTTATTCACCTCTCCCCACACCCAAAAAAATCCCCCGGCTGGTTTTATTTCCATAATTTCAAAGGTTTTCCTAAGTAGAAATAGGTTTGGTTTGTCTGGTATCCTTTAAAAAAAATATCACGATCATCTCTTCGCAATTAAGTATGCTCTCATTATTGACATGCCCTCATCTCCACTATCATTTTTATCACATTTAGCAGTAGAGCTCCAAATTAGCGTAAAATTGGGTTTTGACATACTTTAGCCATCCAGCATACCCAAATGAATGTATCTAAACACACTGAGGAAAAACTCTGCTCCAGGAAGAGCAGTGGGAAAAATGAATCTGGAATAGTTTGTACTTGTTAATTAAAATATCCTTGTGGACAGAGCCCAAATTGCCCTGTATAGCTTTTTTTTTTTTTTTCTTTTTTTTTTTTTTTTTTAAACAGGAAAATGTCTTCTCTAAAGGGAAAACAAATAAGATTGGCTTTAGTAGCTAAGACAAATAGTCAGGAGGATGTTTGTGGCATTTGTACAATGTGGCTGCTTTTATTCTGGAAGCCCTTTCTATAAATGGAGCTATCACATAGACACTTGGAGTCATATCCAGCTTCTCCCATCCTGCAAAGAACATTTTTTTTTTTTTAGTCTATAACTGGATCCAAAATCTATTATTTAAAATTGTTTTTAAAGAAGAAAAATGCTTGAGATCTCATGCCAAATTAATTTCAGATGTTCCTGAATATTTAATGTAATGGGTCTTTGTTGTTAACTTTTAATCGATCCATTTGCAGAGCTGTATGACAAACCCAGGAACCAGCAGTGGTGATCTGTGACCTGAAAACTGATCACAGAAATGTGATAAAATTTCTTTGGCATTGTGGACCTTCCTTTAATATTCTGATGCAAAGAGCTCAAGGAATTCATCCCTTAAAGGATGCCTTCAGCATCCTTTCCATCTCCACACTCTGTGACTGCCTGACCCCCTAATGTAGCGATGCCCTCCAGGCAGATTTCCTTTGCAATTTGTCGGTGTCATAACTTCATGGCTGGCTGGCAGGGGTCTGCACAGAGTGCCAGAGGTTACGCTTTTTTTCTCTCCGATAGCCTCAGCCTTTCCTTTCCAAGAGAGCTGGGCTCTCCAGAGTCTCAATTGTGCATCACAGCACATATTGCTACCAATAAGGCTGTTGGTTCTAAGGCTGGAATTTCAGAGCTGTCTGACAGGAGTGTTGAGTGAATGTTAAATTGCTAGCAGCAAATTTCTACCCAAAAATAAACCTCAGATGGTCAAAATGCATTTAGATTTCTAGTACCATTAAACAACTTCATGACAATCAAAACAGACTGGTCTGTCTACAACCTTTTCTGCTCTCTAGAAACTTAAGTGAAAATTGTAGGCATTAGATCTACCTTTTCAACAGCTTTTCTTCCTAACTGTGTCTTTAATCCAGACCTTATTTACTGCTACTGCAGTCACCTAGCCAAGTAACAGCCCTGAGAAATCTGGAGGGTAGCAGTGCTCTAACAAGTTTTTGAAAGGCAAAGAACAGTCTGCACAATGCAGTACTAAAGACGATGTAATAGACATCATCCTACTTAATAGCCTATTTAAATCCTTGACAACTTACAGTAGTAGATCACTTTCTTTTTGGATACAAAGTTTAACTTCTCCTGCTTTGTAATTTTATAGGGAGAAGAAGTGGGTGACAGTTGGTGACACATCCCTAAGGATTTACAAATGGGTACCAGTAACAGAGCCTAAAGTCGATGATGTAAGTATCCTGCAGATGTCTTGCTTTTTTTTTGATATGTAGACACTCGTGTTCAGGGAAAGTCAAAAGAAATTTGCTCTCTGTTCTTTGAGCCTTTAAGCTAAGACTGGTGTGGGTCTTGCGAGTGTTGGAATAGAAGAGCTGTAGGGAAAACGTTGATCCCTACAGAAAGTGATGTTGATGGTTCAGTGGGTGGCAGCCTTCATGGAGTCAGCTTGGATCAGTTCCCACATAACTATTAAATATTCAGCTTTAAACTGGTTTTTGAAAAACTTTTTCCAACATAATAATCAGGAGGGGGGAAACTAAGATATCAATTACGTTTCTTCTCTTTCTGCCTGGTGCTTTAAGGAAAGTATCTGGTTTGGAACTGTGCAGGTAAGGTATTCTATCCGTGCCCACTGCTGTTCTGCTCAAAAATAGATGCAAACCTCTGAAGTAAGGGTGGGAAAATCCTGTAGAACTCAGATGACTTGTATTAAGATGTCCAGCCCAAGCAATACAGCAGGGATGCTTCTATTTTAATGTGTTCTCTTGATAAATGTTTTGTGTAGCTGTTATGTTTACATTCTTAGTGTGCACAGTTCATTTACCATGATACAATCATATGGCATAAAATTAAGTGTAATAGTTGATAGGTCTTACAAATTATTTTTCAAAATGAACATCACTCTTGTTTTATAGTTTGAGATGCTGTTATGGAGAGAAAACTAATCCATGGTACCACAGTAAATTAATTATACAGTAGAATATACATCCTGAGTTTGTTTCTCCTTCCTTTGGCTATCATGTGTCATGTCTGGAAGAAAGCTACTATGTTAATAAACGTGTAAGGTGATGTTTTTTCAGACAAGACAGTGTCATGATATTGTCTTATTCGAATTCCAAATTCAAAACCTATTTTTGATTAAGAGTTGTTTTAGCTGAGGTTTTTTTCTTTTTGTACCTTTGGTTGTACCACAGATTTCCATGACTGTCAGAGTGTGGTAAACCTCTTGTCTTCTTCCAGTGCTTGAGCAGCATCTCTGTGACAGAACGCTTTGTGACTTGAGAAACCTTCCCACTCTTTCTACAAACTTCTACACTCTTTCTAGTTGTCATGTTTGGTCTTGATTTTATTTACAATACCTGGAAGGAAAATAGCTGTGCTAGCTATGTGAGAGAAAGATTTAGGATATTTAGGCTCACTGCTTCTGGAAATTGTTTTCCCACAGATAAGCTGTGCTTGCAGGATGGGTACCATGAACTTTGTAAAAGAATTTCTAGTGAGTTTCTGGTTTCATTTTCAAGGTGACTTGTCCTTAAGTCAGATTCTCTGTTGAGAATAATGGGTTTATATAACAGTTTCTGTGTGCAAAGTTTAATTGTATTTTTTTGAGCTGTCATCTTCAGGTTTAGGCTCCAGATTGCTGAAATTGAGAGTCTTGTTCAAGGTCAGTTCCTTCAGTCTTCTACAGTCACATTCTGTTCATTATGAGTAGAGGCCATTGTACGGTTGCAGTTGCTGCAGGCTTGATGTTGTAAGATTTCTTTTTGCTCTGGAACTGCTCACAATTGCACAGTTCTCACAGAAGTGCATATCTTTAAAATATAAATACCAGGTAGGGTCATCTTGTCTATTTAATTTTGTTGTGGACATCCTTTTCTATCCGATTTCATCTACCTGTGAAGGAGCAGACAGTATACTTGCTTTGTACGAAAATAGGATCTTTTTTTTTTTGATTCACGTTTCAAGTGGAAGTTGTCTTTGATTTTAGTGGACACAGATTAGATTAGTTCCCCCTCTCACATGTTGTTCCTAAGCCACTTAGACATTTCTTTGAATTAGAATTAGCTAGGCTCTTTCCTCCTACTGGTTTTGGAAGGGTGTTGTAGAACTTCTTTGCTTTGGTGGTTAAACATTTTTAAAAAAATTGAGTTTAAATTACTCACAGTAATTTTTCAGTTTTTCTCTTTTGGCAAAAGTGTCCTTTTTTTACCTTGAAAAAAACCCAACAACAACAACAGCAAAAAACCCCAAACCAAACCTAAGAGAGATTATGCCTCTTCTGAACTTTCATTTTACAAAGGTAAAGAGGTCCATGTGCTTTCACCTCTGTTTCACATATTAGGGAATAAAATCTGGCTTCTCTGAAATAAAAATATAATTTAAAAATAAGCCTAATAATCTATTTAAAATAGAAGGAAGAGCCCTTCCAGATATCACTTGTTGAGTTTCTTCTGCAGTCTTAGATTTGATTGTGGTTTTAGTTCCTTCCCTTGTTGGAGGACATTGTCTTATTCCGAATTGATGGGTTGCCAAGCGTTCTTCCTAGAGTTAGGCTTTTAATTGTCTTCTCAGCAGGCGTACAGGATCCTCCAAAAGCAGTGCAGCTGGCTCTTTCTCCTCTGAGACCGATTACGTCACCTCTTAATTGAAAATGCTGCATCCCTTAGCAGGCGCAGATTTTCCACGTGATGGATGCTGCTGTCTCTTCCTTTGTTTTAGTGCTTGCACTCCATACTGTTCAGTCTGAGCATGTTGTGACCTATTGTTCATGTAGGACTGTCTTGCTTATGCTCTTTGTTTTAGGTCAATCTGATTTTTCTTAATCCATCTTTTAGTTTTAATGAAGAAACAGCATTAGTTGTAGAGAAGGAGGAGGTCTCTGCAGTGTTGGTCATTGAGAAAGAGGTAAAAAGCTGTCCCTTTAGTGTTAACATTCTAGATCTGTTACCATTCCTGTTGTGCATGCATGTGTGTTGTCCAGGTGTATTCTGCAAGCTTCCTGACATGAAAGGGAGAATGTACTGAGTTTTACAGCAGTGTGATGATAGACATAAACCTTATGGTGAGCAGAGTTAGGAGCTTGGAAATAGGGTGGTTTCACAAATCGTGCCCTGCCTCTGATCAGCGATGTTTTTCCCTTCTCCTGGTGTAGCAGAGATTCTTTTAACCTTGCTTTTGTCGCACTTTGGTCTGAGTACAAAGTTAGCAGCTAGCATCTCCGAAGTTCTCAGACTCAGTTTCAGCAAATCCTTGTAGCTTAGATTCCCTGTCTGTGGAATGAGGGGTATTATTGAGAACTTCTGTGCTTTTTACAGAAATTGTGCAGTTTGAGGATGAAAAACATATTGAAGTGCTAACTGTTCCTGGAATTTCCGGATAAAATCCTATCTGTCCTAGGTGTTTTTGTCATGAAGGGTACAATTAGAAAAGCAGCCCTGCAGTTATTGGGACTAATGCATTTTTGAGAATGTCAGTTTTTATTACATTGGCTTTATTTCTCACTTGAAATGAAGACAAGTGTTTACAGAAGTAATGAATGGGAAGGATTTTATGTTGCAACATGGATTTCTTTTCATAGTAATAATCTCATTTGGTTGCTGTACCTTTTATTTTTCAGAAAAATAAGAATAAGAAAAAAGGCAAAGATGAAAAATGTGGCTCTGAAGTGACCACTCCAGAGAATAGCTCCTCTCCAGGGATGATGGACATGCATGGTGAGTGGGAGAAGGTCAGCCCCGATTACCCTGTTGCACTGCTATGGAAGTGAAGCTAAGTGCCACATTCTCCATTGCTTTGGTGTATGGAGAGCATGATTGAGTCAAAGTGAAAACAGCATCAGGTGCTTATTTGATACTTTGGACTTCTCTTCTGTGGATATGCTCACAGTTGCTTAAATACCATTTTGATTTGGTCTTTGTGGGGAGGGAAGAAAATTGTTAGTGGAGCTAAATATGAAAATGTAAATATAAATATCTGCCATTCAAAATACTACGTGAAGTAGTAACTCTGAGTTTGCTTTTTGAAGAACCAAAAGACCCCCAAAGCCTCAGTGGCACCTACTAAAATTTGTGGAGGTTTTGTACTTTTTAGCTCTATAGATGAGTCAAGTCAAAAGAATTCTGTAAGTAAGCTCTAGTTCTGTGGTGCCTCTCCCTTTTTTTGCTTCAGCTTGATGAAATTAGCTGTTTAAGAAAACATAATTTTGCTTGCCAATCAGGCACTATTAGGTGAACTAGTGAGTGTTAACCTGGTATTTATTACAGAGGAGCCTGCACAGCTCAGCTATGTTTCAGTTTTTTACATTTTAGGTGTTTGGACAATAATTATGGCTGCAAATGCAGCACTACTTGAGCGGAGAAGAGGGGATCTCTTTTTAGTGGGTTGTAAATTTTTCATTTCAGTTTTATTTGCATTTGTATTGCCTCCTGGTTGATTTTTGCAGTGTTCACAGTGAGTGTGGTCTTGCAGCTAAAGGACTGAGCAGGATTTTCACGGACCTGGATTAATTTTTCATCCGTTTCAAACTTCTTAGCTTTTATCTTGGTCAGGTTATGTATCTTTCTTAAGGGTTGTTTCATTCATGAGGTGAATATACTACTTGCTTTTTTATCATGTATTACTTGTGTTTTTAAGCATAGTGTACAGTTTCATGATAATTTTAGTCTGAGCTGACTTCAAACTGCTCTCAAAAGAGGTGGTCCCTTCACCAGCTCTGTGCTTCTGGAGTCCTTTGGGTTTAATGGTTGTACAGATGCAGAGGGAGGTGGATTGACTTGCGTGTTAGTAATTTAACTCGTAATGGGTTAGTTTTCTTTAGGGAGCAGGAGCTTCCGTCTTGGTTATCCGTGGTTGTTAGACTGGTTTAAAGATTACAGGAAGCTGCACCCCACTGCTATCCATAAAGCATTAGCTAAGACACTTAAAACACTGTCACTGGTTTTCACAGGAAGAGGGTACAAGCAGAGCGTTTCCTGTTAACTACAGAGACATGATCTGTGCTGCAGAAAGATACTGTGAGCCAAATTTTTAGAGGCTACAAAATATTCTGGACAATTATCACTTAGAAAGCATTGTTATTGGGACTGGATGTTAGATGTAACTTTGATGGGGTTTTGTGGGGGGGGGGGCGGTGTTTTCCGGGAGAGTTTTGACCTTCAGGGCGCAGTTCAAAAACTGTGTTCATTTGACTGCTGCAGTAATGACTATTTGTAAATCTGTAGCACGAACACTTAATTAGCCCTGTGTTATATGACCCGTAAAATGTGACCATCGTTTCGGTTGATCTGTTTTACTCGTATTACAAAATTCAGGGTTCTTTTGAAAGAGATCTGAGTGAAACACTTTTTTTTGTATCGCATAAGGTTAGTTAGAGCACTTTTATTAAACTTTTCTGATTTTTAATAACTGGTATAAAAGTCCTGTGTTACAGCATAGGCTGCAAGAGCAAGAATTGTGGCAGTGTGGAAAAAAGTTAGATGTGGCATTAGTCTAAATGCTTGGACAAACTAGATTGTATCATGTGTTATTGGGGAACACCGCAGGAAAATACAGAAAAAATTAAGGTGTGCTTTTTATCTTGTCAACTTAGACTTCCTTGTTTTTAATTCTTTTGTTAACAGATGACAACAGCAACCAGAGTTCAATAGCTGATGCTTCTCCAATAAAACAAGAAAACAGTAGTAATTCAAGTCCAGCACCAGAACAGAACTTGGCAACACAAGCAGACGGCACTGAAATGAAGTCTGATGAAACTCAGACAGAAGCAAAGGAGCAGCCTGGTTCAGAAGGTAAGTTGAAAAGACCATCTTCAAAGCCAAACAAAAAATTGTTACATTTCAGTGTATCATTTGTTGCTTATCCATTTTAAGAACTGAGTAATAACAATTTGAAAGAAATGGTTTCTAAATTCTCAGCATTTATATGAAAATGGGCTATAATCTCTCGAGCCTTCCATAGAACTGGAAAGGTCAGATTGACATTCACAGTCTTTTCGGAGTGGAAACAAACATAGTACTTGGTTTATTGTTGTCATAATCTCAGTCTCGAAGGAAGAAATAAATTAAAATATTCTTCAAAATGGCTGCGATGGTGTAATCACACAAATCCTGGAAAGTATTACTGTTGTAGATTGGTTAATGTTTGCTCTTTAGTGTGAAGATAAAATAGAGGTGAGATACTTTGAAATTATTTTGGTTTTAATTGTGGAAACTATAATGTAAGTTTTCTTTTTTTATTAACCTTGCTAGTTATTTATTCTAAAGTTAGCTCTGAATTCTGTCTTAATTTTCCAAAAGTATTACAATATTGTACTGCAGTTGGGCACAGATTAAAAATACATGCGGGTTGAGAGATTGTTCCAAAACTCACTCTTTACGTGGTATTCTGGGTAGTTGAAACATGCTTTGTATTTATGTTCTTGGGAAGATAACTTTCTTCATCCTATTATAACAGATAAAAGATGTTCTTAACACTATTCTAATAATTTGGTTGCAGAATTCTTCCCATAGCAAAGCAATTAAATTATGCCCTACTGATTTAGTTCTTAGCTCAGTAGATCCACTCACCAATTTAAATTTAGAGCTTTTATCTTGGTAGTACCAGAAGGGCTCAGTATGTCAAATATTGTCATTGTTAATTGGGGTTAAAATTTGACAACTGAATCATCACCAAATTGAAATAAATCAGAACGCCATATCCTTCAGAGAAAATCTCAACAATATTGTCTGAACCTGCCCGTGTGAAGTTGTTACATAGCATACATGCTCCTCTGGCTAAATTTAGGTTAGGGAAAATCATGCCAAGTTCTCTGGACTAGTTCCAGAGCCAGTTCCTGTAAAATGAAAGGGAGAAGTAATGGCAAAAAATACCTGTTATTTATGTGGGTTTTTCCATCAGTTATATGCTGTGTTTAAAAAGATTTATTAAATAACTATCTACTGAAGTGTTACTAATGCTGGAACTGCGATATTATTCCACTGGATAGGGTTAATGACCTTGTATATGTCTCTCATGTTATTACACTGAAATCGGGGAGGTCCCTTATAGCTATAAGGGACGGTTTGGGTGGTCAGAAAAGCCTCATGTGGACTTCTCAAAGAAAACGCATGCATTCAAAACATTTTGCTGTGCAAACAAGTCATTGCAGGGGTTGGAATGGCCTGGGGCATGGCAGTTTAAAATCTGGCTCCCCTGGCCCAAAGGTCAGCAGCAGTGTGAGCGGTAGTTGTCAGTAGCAGCTGGAAGACAGCATGGCAACTGTGCAGAAGCTGCTCTAGGTGTGTTTGTCTTGGACAGGTACATCGGTGCTCCTTAGATCAAGTATGCTGAGACATCCATAGCGGAAATTGAGTTTGGAATTCCTTCTGACCCTTAGGACTTGTGTCTTTATCAGTATAAACATGCATTTCTGGTGAGACATGGAAAGAAAGACAATTCTTTCCGAATTTCCTGAATATGCTCTTTGAGACTGCTCATCATAGGCTTCCCTTGATATTGGATTCAGTCAGACGACCTTTCAGAAATATTTGTGATGCTTTTTATTCAGTACACCACGAAAATATTAATTACTCGCTGGTTAGGTCATCTTCATTAACCAAAGTTGTCCTAAAATGTTTTTGATTTTGAATTTCTCTTATTCCAGAATGAATTTATATGTTTCTTAGGTCAGGGACCTGTGAAGAGATCACTTCGTAAAACTTAACTCCATGCATACTTCTGTTCAAGTCAAAAAGGGGTTTTGAATGAGATCAAGGAAAGAGTGAATTCCAGTCCTTACGCTGTTTTGGTGTGGATAATGGAAGAAATACAATTGAACTTTTACAGTCAAAGAGGGGTGGGTTTTGGATGGCTTGGGTTTTTTATTGTTGAGTCTGCTTCTGGAAATATGGTGATAAACTTCCTGTAAAGACGTTTTAAGTGGCCCCATGCCTCTTAGAGCGAGTGGGTGCTTTAACCCTGAGTCCTCTCTAAATCTTACTTTAATAGAGAGAGGGAAGGGTTTAAAAACAAACAAACAAGCAAGCAAACAAACAAACCAAAACCCACTGAAACCCCCAAAACAACCCACAAAGACTGGAAGTGGTTGAGGGCTGTAATGAGCTGGAAAACTTCTCCCTAAGTATGCATCAGACATAAAAGTTCTGCAGCCTTTCTAGTTAAGCTACCTGAATTCCTAAATACTATCTTGAAAGTATTATCAAACCGAAAAGTGGATTTTAAATATATGGCTGAACCAGTTCAGATAACTTTATTCTCTCCCCTTAGCTACACAGCTTTAGACCCGATACTTATCACAACTCAGCCCATTTCTTTCTGCCTTTTGCTCCTGGTTTGAAGCAAGTTTCCTTGCAGTCAGCCCTTTTGCAAAGTTAAATGTTGAAATCTGTTTGATAACAGCATTTAGAGTTACAGGGTATGTGGGAGCCTGGCTCCCTCTAGGGACTGAGTCCAGCAATTCCGTACTGCCAGCAGCTGGAAGGCTCCAGGGGCAGCAGCCAGGGGTCTGATCCTGCACTTTGAGCTTAGTTCATTATGTTCATCTCGTTATGTACGTTAGCGTGAATGGTTACATAGGCGTGAAATTTATCTGTCTGGGATATTGCTAATGAGAAAACATCCTAAAAGCTCCTGCTGAATGTTTTAATTTATTTGTTTAAAATTATTTCTTGACGTTTCAGATACCTCTGATGAACAGAATTCACAATCTTCAATGGAGAATTCCATGAATAGTTCAGAGAAAGCAGACATTCAGTCCTCTGGAGAAAATGATATAATTACAGAGGCATCTAAAAACTCTCAGGTAACTTTAAGCGCAAAAGCCCAATTACTTGGAATTTGAAAAAGAGTATTTTTACCAAAAAACAAATGTAAGGAGGCCCGTTGTGTATTTAGACTCATTTCCAAAACTGATGACAGTAAAGCAGCTGTAGAGTATTACATGTACATGTATCTGGTTTTGTGGTTAATTTGACTTGCTTCTTGCATTTCACATAATTTGAACAGTAAGAGTAGATCGATTGGGTTTACTTTTTGGTTTCCTAAACCAGTCTGTGTTAGTTTCATAAGGGAATACTAAAATTTCTTGCTAATAAATTGCTTGGACCTGAACCGCTGAGCAGGCCACTGAGGACCATTCATAAATAAAACACCTTCTACAAAAGTAAATGCTTGTAGCAGTTAGGAAAGTTAATTTTTGTAGATTCAGTGGTTAAGACGTTTGGTTATTTTCTCATTGGTATATTGAAAAATTCTCAGGCAAAGCACTGCTCAGTCCATTGGTTTTCCTTGTGGGTGGTGCGTTTGTTTCAGTGCACACCTTGTGCTTTCCTAACCTTGCGTGCTCTGTCCGGTAGAGATTTGCTTTGGCTACAGCAGGAAAACAATTGTGTGTGCTTGATGTGGTTTGTGCTGGAGTGTGGAACTGAGCCAAGTGTGAGGACAGCCATGCATCAGGGCTGTTGTGTGGAATATTCACTGTGGGTTTTAGTGCAGGTCCAGAAGTTTAGCCTTTGTAGATGACAACAAGTGTAAAGGTGTTGAGGTAGGGCATAAGTAGAGGAGTGATTTTAGGAGCAAATGCACTTGTTATGTCATTCTTGCATCCTGGGCTGCTTTGCATTTTACAAATGAAACAGCAGGGAATGTTCATGCTTTTTGTTTGATGTTTATGGTGCCTGAAATTGGGTGCAATAACAACATGGTTGTTTTTCTTTTCTCCCTCATTAAGGACTCTGAAGGAGTGCCACCTTCTAAAAAGATGAAAGTAGAGGCTTCCCAACAAAACGTTGAAGAGATTTAGACTATAGATTTTTCTGGTCAGTTTTTATGTAAGGTACATCAGTGGGCTTAATTATAGAACAATCTTACTTAAGCATCTTCTCTTGGATGAGGACAGAACTCCTAACTTTACAAGTTACCAAGCAAAAATCCAAGAAAGCCTAACAAAGGTTTAACTTCTCAGACACTGAAAACTTTTTCCTGTGAAACAAACATTGAGAACTTTTAAGTTACGGTCTCTGAAATGGTTGGAGTAAACAACTCAGGAGGGGTCTACGCACTGTTTCAAAAGTCAAAATTACAATTATGTTGCTGCTGTATTTTTTTTCATTTCTCTATTTAACATTGTAAGATATTTAAGGATGGTACAGGTCAGGTATTAGCTTTCATGTGAAGTTCATTGTTCTGGCGTGATGTCTGCTTTTGTTTTGTGCCTTGTGTTCTGAAAACAGTGCTAACTTTTAAAAGTTATTTTGCAACTGTCTCCTTTGCAAAGTGGCCTATGTTTGTTTAATGCCATGTACAAAGGCTTTTTCTTTTCTTTCTCTTTTTTTTTTTTTTTTTTTGCTTGGGGTTTTTGTTTCGTTTTTAATTTTTAAATCCCTGGTGCTTAAATTTTTAACAAATACAGATCAGGAAGCCATTTTCACTCTTGGAGTCCAAGGAGAAAAAGGAGCTTGATATTTTATTTTAGCAGCTATAGTGAAGATCTTTTATTGAATGCATGGCATTCGCAACTGTAAATTTGGTCTTCTAAATACTTAACTTCATCAGAAGTTAACATGATCTGTTTACCATTTATAGTCCAGATCAGAGTATATACTCGTAACACAGCGGTTAAATACTTCGGTATTAGGTCCAGGTATCTGTACTGGGTACAACTTGCTTTACAGAACAGTTCCATTATGTACATAAATAGGATCAAAGGGATCGATACACAGTGAATTTGTTTTCAATTGGTCTTTTTGATATCATGTTTTCACTGAACTGGATTTCATTGTACTGTTTCTTCGCGAGATGTTTACTTCTGTATTACAGGTTAATAGTGTACCTGGGGTTTCTCTTTTTCTTTTCAGCAAGTCTTGTAAATAAGCCTTGTTTTTTCATAGTCCCTATGTAATTTTTAGGAATGTTCCTTCCTGTTTAATTATGCTGAGGTTTGCTTATGCTAAACGTGATGGAAAGGCACAAAGATTTGCAGCACGTGGAAGTGCAGAACCATCTGCATCGGGTCACGAGGGCCTGATCTCACAGTGGGCTTTGTACTTCCAGGTGAGCTCCCAGTTATCAATCCCTGGTGACGGTGGGAACTGCTTGTTTCTCACCTGAGTACGCACACACGCGTACGTACATACGCATTGCTGGATCAGGCCCTTAGTCCCTCTTCACTGTGTGTGTGAGATGGAATTTGTAATTTAAAATATGATCTCACAGCTAGGAAAGTGATTGCATATAGTTTGTAAGCTAAGAACTGTAAATACTTTTTTAAATGAAAAAAAGTTGCTTCCATTTGATACATTTTCATAATTAGCTCTTCATTAAGCTTATTTATTTCTGAATTCTCCAATAGTGAAAATGGCTCGCACTTAGACTACTGCATTGCATTTGCAATTACCACTTTATTATGGAAAGCAATGGGGAAA